>PNEQ01098532.1:0-29433 GCA_003012365.1 Medauroidea extradentata
AGAGGTCAAGCAGCGACGAATCTGAAGATGAGTTCAACATAGTGTCAGATAGCTCTAGCGAAGAAGACAGCAGTGATCAGTGCCTCTTCTGTGGATGTCTATTTGCAGATGACAAGCATGGGGAACAGTGGGTACAGTGTACAGCTTGTTATCGTTGGGCTCATGAACACTGTGGTGCCACTGACATGCACTTTGTCTGGCCTCAGTGCCGTAAAAGGGTAAAACAGTAGTGTGTCTCATATTAGGAGCCCTTTTATTTTCGTCTCAAAATGTAACGTTTTCTTTCAATTTATTATAAATAAATATGTTTTGTTTCATATCAATTACATGTATTGACCTTTGAAGTAAACTATTTGGAGTGATATTGTACATGATCAAAGTTCATTTATGTCTACCTACTTAAAAGTTTTACGCGTTTTACAAAATGGGTCTCATAATCGGTGCCTTTACCTTACATACACATATATATACCTATACATACACATATACACATGCACATACATATATACATATACGTACACATACATCTATACATATACATTCACATACATATATACATATACATTCACATACATATATACATATACATTCACATACATACATGGATACACGTATACATACATACCTGTCATCAGCGACATTGAAGAAATACATAAAAGAAATGTGCTGTGTGGTGTTAAGGGTAGGAACATTTTCAGGTAAGCAGACTGAGTATAGCTGGTATGTCGTGTAAAACAAGCGTGATGCATGCTTCGCTGGTGTGGGAAATCCATTTCCACGTAAACCGCCGCGCCGGAAGGCGTATGTGTCGCTCGCTACACAGCACAACAGCGTGGATCGCCGGTCAGGGATACCTCTCCACCCTGTGCATGCGCGCGGCAAATGTAATGTGTGCTCGCTCGCCTTACGTCCACTGTGCGTTTATATTGCACTACCACTCGCCCCATCTCACATATACGGTGTTCCGGCTCATTTGCTGCCATCCAGCCGTGAGGGGGGCTCGCCGCGGAGCACGGCACAGAGCAGGAAACAAGTCAGAAGAGCAACATCGACGTGGGCCACTGGCCGGAAACACAGGTCAGGTAGCGTTCTGATTATACAGTATTTAATAGGGAACGGTACCTCGCACGAGTTCTGTGACCTGGATGTTTGAACTCGCTGTCCTATGTATACTCAAACCTGGACAATTTGTCAATTAGCTGCTACCAGGGACGGATCTGGGCTTTCCTTCACCCGGGGCAAGAATTGTGATATGCTACCCCCCCTTTTTTTTTCATCCCCTTTTTTACATCACTCCAATCAACCCAACAGTAATAAATGCATCTTGCGTACGTTGTTTTGCGTTCGCATAAATATCAGTATACAATTTTTATATAAATACATAAAACAATTCGTGGTAGATAAATGTACGCTGAAAACATTAATTGATTTATACGCTATTTTCTAAGCCAATATGGATAAAATACTCGATGACAATCCTAGATAATTGTATTTACCAACTTTATGATTAAATATTTATCCGGAATTACTAATTCGTTAAGCGTGATCTCTTGCGCCGCAGTTAAATGCACGAGTTTCCTGCGTCAGAGATTGTGCCTCAGAAGTGCGTAACACTGGAAACAATTTTGTTCAAAACGTTGGCTTACAGTATTGTCTAAGACTGCTATTCAGGAAACCTACAGTTATAGATTAATGCTTTTAGCGTTGAATTATGTACCACGCCCTCTTAATAGCTACCATTAATAGTGTTTCAAGTGTGCATTGTAATTATAAATACTGCATTTATAACATTATACGGTGTTCACGGTTAATAAAAATACAAAACTAGTAAAAGTCTAAATATTGACAGATATTGTATCTTTTTACACTCTTTACATTTCATTCCCAAGTAAAAATATCTGTACCACCAGCGTCCCCTCTAACCCTGCGCCCGGGCCGTCTGCCCCCCCCCCCCTTTTTGGCTGTTACACTCACTGAAACTGCAAACAATAAACGATTTGACGGAGCTTGAGTATGCATAAGGCTGTGAATTCTAACACATGGGTCATTGCTTTCGAGAATGTTTCCATTCCTTAGTAATTAGACTTTACATAGGTAATTCAAATGCTTTCGAGTGTTCCGTAGTTGGCTCCAATACGAATGTACTAAAAACCGAGTGAGGTAGTACAACTGTAACACTTTGGAGTTGCATTCGGGAGGACCTGGGTTCGATGTCCGGCTCCTCCTGTGTGCGTCGAGGATAGAGGACAGCTGCGCCGTATCGGCCCTCTCCCCATTCGATCGACGCGGTGACGTCATTGCAGCTTTGCTGTTTGTCGAACACCTGAGGTGGTAACACAAAGGAGTTCAGCAGTACGCAATTCGAGTATGCGCTATATTATAAAAGGGTTATAGGAAGCAAGGGTGTAACCAGCATTCATTTCGGGGAAGGGTTATGGGAGATATTTTTGCTGCAATGCACTATGTGCATATTTTCCTTGTATTTTCGCAAGTGGCAATCGTGCCGGACGATGCCGCTGGTCGGCGGGTTTTCTCGGGGATCTCCCGCTTCACTCGTCCCTTCATTCCGGTGCCGCTCCATACATCATGTCACCACTCACCAGCGCTAAAGACCTCGATATTTAGTGTTGACAAAAATCTCTTCACTCATAATATCCCTTCACACAAAACACACAAAGAGATAGAATTGATTTTGTTTGGTATTATTGCAGTTATATTTCAGAACCTCGGTACTATATTTGAAAGTGTGACGGTTTCCACAGAATTCGAGATTGCCGTGGGGAGGGGGTATACATCCTGATCCCCCTTCCCCTGGATACGCTCTTAATATGAAGTCACGACGACGTTCAAAGTTTCCAACACAGGACACACAAAAAAGTTTAATTTTTAAGTATATTATCCACGGTTTTCAGTTTTTCGCTGCGTTCGTCTCATTATGACTTGGGTTATCGGTAGCTGTCTATGATAAATACGCAACAGATACTATTTAGCTCAAACCTGGAGAGAGAATTATATGTTCCACATATGCGTAGCAATATATAAATTATAATTTTCGTAACTTGGTGAAAGCATGACTTTCTGTTGATGTGTATGGGTATTTATAATATGGAATGATTACTTGTGTATTCCCGTCCCTTAATGCACTATACCACAACCCATAAGACCATCATCCTACCACACCGTCACCACTCCACCACTATCCAAACCTCATTTCCAAGCCACGAAAATTACTTAGCTAGATCCTCCAACCAAATTGCCGCCGCCACACCACACTATTGCTACTCAACACTAGTGCCTGCTATCATCACATACCACCACCGTACTGTACACGACCCACCACACCAACTGTACAAACGTACCATACCACTCCAATCACTACTTTGATCTTAAAAAACACAAAATTTACCGACATAAGGTTAAGTGCGTTTAAAAATGCAACAATACAACACGAACGTGTGGGTGCTGTTTGGGTATTCTCCAATCAGAGGCGAGATTCTTTGAGTATTCCCCATGAAAGCAGGAGTAATGTAGGTCTACTCAGTTGCGCGTGTAAAGTTTGTCCGGATTACTACTTGTACGCCTCAAGGTCAATTTGTGTTTTACCTACCCTACCCTCGAGACTTAATATAACCGCATGTATACGTGGTTCCGGATAAAGTGATCACTTTTGAAGACCATCGTATCTAGCGCAGTAATTATTAGTTATTGTGTCCTCAGACGTAAGTTTTTGAGTTTGGTGCAATCTATAGTTTAATGTTGCTTAGGGTGATTTGTTTATATTAAAAAGTGGCGGGAAAATACGAATTATCTGGAAGCATGAAAGCAACCGGGTTTCCGTAAGTACTCGTTTTATCCTGTACCACATATAGTTATGTCTGCCAGCACGGACGTTGGTACTCATTATACATAACGTCATCTTAATTGTAAAACATCTTAACTCCATTTCGCATCCATTCAAAAAGTACGAGAGAAAAGCGATTCAATTTCCCTCTTAATAAGAAAAAATGCATAATTTTGTATAACATTATTATAAGTGAAATTCTTATATCTCCTTTTAACAATATTACTTTGGAAAAACCTCAAGATGATTTAAACGGGCTCAAATGTCCTATCTTAAAAAAATTGAGGCACAATGTGCATTTCAATTGAGTTAAATATAAGGGCGTTTATACGTAACAGCGCAATACCAAAAAAAAAAAAAACATTGACGCTAGCATGTTTACAATGAGCATGGAAGACACTGTCTTATCATGTTAGGAAAAATATAAAATGCATTAAATAAAACAAATAATTCGTTTTCTTTTCAAAACGTTCGTGGAACTTCTGCATCTTAAAATGGCCGCCAAATAACGTGCAGAGCTTCTGAAGATGAAAGGTTTTTATAGAAAACCTGCTCAACGTACGCAAGTGATGTCCCGTTTTGATTTGAAAATAATTTTACATTTCTGAAAATCACTCACGCGGTGGCTTTCAGATAGTAAAATTATTTTAAAATCAAAATGCGAGCATTTTTGTAATTCGGTTAATATTGTGAATGGGATATTAGCATATTAAATATTATAAGAAAATACAGTTTTCCATTTTATAGACTTCGTCGTTTAAAGCTCTTATTTTTGGAAAAAATATTTGTTTTATTTTTGATTTGAAAACAAATCGTACTACTGACTATTGCTTGTAAATATAATTCCGCTAATAAAATACTCGATAAAAAAATCCCATCAACGTATAATCAATAATCAGTAGTTCAGATTTTATAGACGGTTGAATATTCCAATCGTTAGCTCGACATCTTATCTTTCTAAACCCCATAAGTCGAAGTTGGGTGTATACCGTCAAAAAATGCAAATTTTGACCTCGGCGTGGCTTTATGGGAATACTACGTAAGGTAATTTTAAGGGAATAATGTAGTCCCTAACAACGTCTGTAAAACTACACTGGAAGAAATCTTCGTGGCCACCACGAAATATTTTGTCATTACGGACCTTACCAAAATTTTTTGTGGGGTGCCCTCAAATTGTCTGCTGACCCTTGTAAACTTTCGCAGTTACTACAAAAATGTTTTAACCGCTACCTACAAAGAATGATGGTGAGGTCTATAGTTAAAAAATATTTTGTAGTCACCACAAACCGGTTTTTCTGTGTAACTATACTTGGAACAAATAATGTATAAAATAACGAATTTTGCACACTTGAATGACTTGGAAGATTTGTGGTGATGTTTCATGGAACTCCTTTCTTCGTATGGCTCGACCCCTGGCATCAACGCAGAGAGTTCCCATCTCTCTATGCTATCCTGCAGTAGCTGCGCGCTTGTTTATCTGCTAGAGGTATGCCAGTTCGCTCAGCGATACTCCCGCGCACTTGTGGATTGATGTACAACTCCATGCCCTGTCAACTCAACGACCAGTATTGGGTACAAAGTGTTAGTTCGCGCCACCACCACGCAATCGCTAGTGGGAGTGAGTTAGAGTGAGAAAGTACTGTAGATGTTTACGATTTTTTGAACACTTTAATTTTGTGCTGGTAAGTGGTCGCTATTTTCGCTACGAAGTGAAATGGCGTGAAGAATGGCTATGATTGATAAACTAGTGTATTAAGCGCGATGTGGTCAGAAGCTATATATTTTAATTATAGCTGAAAGTTATGTAACGTAAGTGTTGTGTTCGCGATTGTAAAATACGTATCGCGTACTATGAAACACTGTTGCCCTGTATACGAGGTGATAAGATTTCAAAGTTTACATGTAAGTGCCAGGCCAAAGCCACTATTTTCTGATCGTATAAATTGTAAATTCTGTCTTACATAACAGGAAAAAAACTAAGTGAAAGTAAACATTTAAAAGGGTCTTTGAAGCTGCCGTGTGCTTTCATTTTCGTTGCCGTGTTTTAAGTTAGGTTTTTACTATTTACATATGAGTGAGTGAGTGAGAGATTTTGGTCAGCACTTAACATCGAGGTCTTCAGCGCTGGTGAGGGGTGACATGAGGTGAGTATGGAGCAGCACCGGAATGAAAGAGCGGGGGAAACGGGAGATCCCCGAGAAAACCCGCCGACCAACGGCATCGTCCGGCACGATTCCCACATGCGAAAATCCGAGAACGATCTCACCTGGAATCGAACCCGGATCGCCTTGGTGGGAGGCGAATGTTCTGATCGGCCACCACGGCCCCCATTTACATATGAAGGGGAAGTAGTGACTTTGACTTGCATTTAAGCCTAACTATGACATTAAAAATAATTATTCATTTGCGAGTAGTACCAATACTATTAATGTCAAACCCTATCTCATGGCTATGCACAAATAAAGGAAGTATTATTTTTTACGTCGTAGTACCCTAGCTACATAAGTAAATAAATAAAATGAATTATACAAATAAACATACAGGCGACTGCAGTTACGGCAATAGAAAATGTTCAATCAATATAATACGTGATATTGATCTAAATCTATGTATTGTAACCGAGCAAAGAAAATCGATTTATCGGTTATTTTCCGCCACTCCGTGAAAGCGTTACTGTCACTGTTCTCGTTTCGTACTATTTACATGATCTTCTATACCCCTCTCTATTCTATGAACAACTCTCACTGACTTTCACTGTGAAGGAACCCTCGCCCTTCTGACCAGCTACGTACCCCCTCATACAACAACTCCACCCCTTCCCCCTACCCCGGCAGTCAGAGCCAATTTGTCACAACTCACTCTCGACATAAGCGAGGGTGTGGTTTTTTTTGTTGGTTGACGTTACACGCACAGTAGTGGCCTTTTTTTTTTTTTTTTGTCTCGACTGGTCCCGAGTCATGCGCGTTGTCTCCTTGCCATTCTAAAAATCTGTTGTTGACAATAAAATTAAAATAAATAAACAACGGTTTCGTTTCTCTCCAGTGACAAAAAAAAATTAAACTGTTTGAAGAGGAGAGTACCCGTTTCAAATTTTCACCTTTGACGCGTCACAACAGCGGAGCTATAATAGCCCAGTCAATAAAGGTTTCATGTCGGGAATAATTAAGGTAAAGCTGAATTTTTCACAGATGATAAACCAATAATAGAGGAGTATTTCCTGAAAAGTCCCCACTCCTCCCCATGGAGCTTCCCCCCTTCCCCTCCTCAAAGTTTCGAAATGCATATCGTCAGGGAAGTGCTTATATCACCGTAAGTAATGCTTAGATTAAGTTGTTCTTTTTTTTTGTTCGAACTAACAGGGCATAATAAAGGTCCCGTGGGTTTTTTGCAATAAAGTTAATACTTTTGTTGTTATTTTTGGGAATTTAAAGAAAAATGAATTTTTTTACATTGCAATAATTGGTTTTGGTTTTCTAACTTTTTAAAAATCACATTAACATTAAACATTCCACGCTAGACGAGAAGAATATCGCCTCTATTCACAGCGCGTCAAACTGGCGTGCGAAGTTCTCGTTGTAGTCTTTTTTTCCTATGGGACTTTCAGCGGTGACACGAAAATTTTATTTTTGTGTAGTATGAAGTAAGAGCCGAAACAAGCATCTCGTTTTGCACTTTACGAATTCAGGTAGGTGGTATTTCTGAAGTTACAGCAGTCCATAAAATCGTTTTAAGTTAATTTGAGAGGCCCGAAAAGCATTTTTCCAAACAAGCGAGCCGAATATTTAAAATTTTGAAAGCGTAGTTTCAAGTGTGTGTTCTTTTCGTAGATAAACGTAATATGATTAAGTTAAGCTGTTTGACAAAAAAAATTATACTGGTGACACGCTACAACACGCGTCTATGCGCCAGGCGAGGACTTCGCTTAATGGTGTTCAAGTGCGATAAAGTGATATTTGAATATTTTTATGAAATAGTGTTAGTTTAGTTAGAAAATACTTTTGATTGCAGTTTCCTCATGCAAAACAATTTTAGTTCGTATAGTTCTCTCGTAATGGTGCGTCAAGCCATAATTTGCTTGTTATGCTGCCATGCAAATAGCGAAAACCAGTTAACTTATGTAAGCGAAATCATTCACAGTGAAATAACATCCCCTGGGCTACGTAATGAAACATTAAGAAACATCCTGCGAACTATTTCTATATTTTAAAAAAATGTTGAAATTTTGTAATTTTATTTGTATTTCTGTTGTTTTTTTTAATTAAAAATATTTGATTGTGGTTTTTAAAATGTTTTATTGAATAACTCATGGAATGTAAGTTCACAGTGAATTATTTCATTTAAGTAGGTTGATTGGTTTTCACATGCACGGCAGCGTAACAAGCTACTTTTGACTTTGACGCACCGTTATGAGAAAACTATGAGAGCTAAAATTGTTTTGTAGGAGGAAACTAAACTCACAAGTATTGTCTACAAAACTAACGATATTTCATTAAAATATAAAATTATGATTTTATCGCAGATGAACGCCCTTAAGAGTGCGTAGTAGATAAATAAACGCTGAAATCATCATTTCATTTCTACGCTTTTTTCGAAGCCAATGTGGATAAAATACTCAATGGCAATCCTAGATAATGGTATTTGCCAACTTTATGAGTAAATATTTATCCAAAATTACTAATTCGTTATGCGTGATCACTTGCACCGCTGTTTAATGCACGAGGTTCCGGCGTCAGAGATTGTGCCTCAAAAGTTTGTAACACTGGAAACAATTTTGTTTTAAACGTTGGGTAAAACTGTTTTCTAGGATTGCTATTGTTTAATTTTTGTAAATTTGATTCAAGAAACCTACACCTATATATTAACGCTTTTAGCGTTGAATTATGTACCACGCCCTCTTAAGGCAAGCTGCCCAAGAGCCATGGTGTGTGCATAGAGAGCGATTAACACGTGAAATTATATTCAGCGGTTTTCAGTCATTTTTAATGACATCGTATTTGGACGTAAAGCATTTTCTGCGCTGATTAAGATAAATTAATTGGGTTTTACGTTTCATCGACAGCGAGGTATTTGAGACGGTGAGATTCAACTTGGTACAATGTTAGTAACTGGAAAATGAGTCTGCAGTCGCCTGGTGAGATTTCAGGAAACCATGGAAAACCGAAATCAGGATGGCCTGAGCCGGGGATCGAACCAGGTTCCTCCCGAATGAGAGTGCAACGTTTTACCGATAGCGCCACATCGTCGGGTCTGTACACTGAGAATATTATGTTATCGAGTATTTTTTAATATGAACAGGCGCATTTGTTAATAGTTTTCAGGGTATTAAAAAAATCTGTAAAATATAGTATAGCAACGTGGGCTTCGCCAATATGAACAAAATGTTCAATTGTGGCATGTATGTTGGTTTTAAGGTTAAAAAGCCCGACAGAATATAATTTATTATAAATGTTAACCTTGTTCGCGCTACGGCTCTGGAATACTCAGAGCGCTCTTAGTTATCGCACGCATTGCCATAAAAAAAAGTCTGTTGACAATCTTCACGGTACTAACTTTCTTCGGTAGTCACCGCGGTGGAAAAAGAAAAGATCTGCTGGGAACTGTCTCCGAAACTCGGCATAATATTATGCAAAACGTGTTTTGAAACTAAAGGAAACTACCTCTGTGAAAACTTTGATCCAAGTTCGTAGATGAAGCTTTGCGTCTCGAGGTCATTTGAGACGAAACTAACGACATAGAGAGGAAAGTTTGAGAGATTTGGCCAGGGTTTATATTAAGGAATCATTTCAGGATTCGCCGAGTGAAACTTCGGGAAACTGCGTAAAGCAGAAATCAGTTTGCCTGAACGGGTAATCGAGCCCGGATCCTCCCAAGTAGTACGACACAGATTAGTTTTACCACCGTTAAACCGCGCATGTTTAAATGCTCTTCTTTTTAAATAGAAGTCATTAAGGGCGTTCAAGTGAGGAAAAAAAATATTATATAATTTTTTTTTTTACGAAATAGGAATGTGGACATTACTTAAGAGTATATTGTCCTCTTACGAATTTTTTTTTAGCTCAGCCAGTTCTCCCATAGTGGCATTTAAAAGTCAAAATTTTAATAATTTTTCTTCATACAAACCTTGAAAACATGTAAATATAATGAAGTAAAAAATCACACCAGAACTATGTGTCATGGTCTATGGCTTGAAGCATATACCCTTTGTAAAATATTATTGTATTTAAAAAATTGGTAAAAGTAACAACAATTTAGCAAATTATATTTTTTTAATACAAGAATGTTTTATAGTGGGTTTTTACACACTTGAAACAGTAGCTCAGGACATGTTACTATGTGAATTATTTCATTTTTGTACGAAGTAAAAATATGCAAATTTTCTCTTTGAAATGCCGTTACGGGTAAACTGACAACGCTAATTTTTCATTTTGCTATAGGAAAAATGTACTCCAGTGGCGTATCGTGGTCGTGTTCCAAGGCTTGCAGTGACAAGCAATGACCAAGGCCATGAACTTTTCGCGAAAAGAAATTTGCCACAGTTTGTTTCAGTGTCTTACGTGCACATCTGCAGTTTTGCTTTGTAGTCCGGGATTGGATGTTTTAGCTCTCGCTTGTCAAGGGTTTCTACTGGCTAACCACAGACAAATGGTGCCACAATTTTCTTACTATGATTGGCACAGTCAAATGAGAGACAAGTCTGAACAAACACACACTGCCAGTAACCATGAAGAGTGTAATGTCTTTATCCATTGTGATATTTTTTTTTTTTAGTTTGGTATATCAGTTGGTTTTAGTATAGTCCTTAAAACGGAAACATGCAAAATATGACTTTAACAAGCAATGACGCGAAAACTATGAGAGATAAAAAAATTTCATAAGAGCCAAATTTAGTCACATTTTGTGTCTAAAACAAGAAAAAAAATGTGGTACAAATAAAAAATAAAAAAATGGTGACGAAAATTGCGGTAGACCGCGCCCTAAAGTATTAACGTCTGATTACTGAAATTTATTCCTTGTCCTCTATACCAACTACATATTACAAAAATTAAAATAAAACTATACACCCCACTGCAATGTTTCAAGGGGAACAATCAAGTAAGGGTGTGCTGCCATACAACCGCTGTAGATCAATTGTTCAAAAATTTCACCAAGATACAAATAGCTGCAGCTGAGGAAATGTAACCGATTCTGTTTGAGGTAGAGAACGGAGTTAGGCAGTTTTACTTTAAATTTTAATTCAGTGCGCTTTTTTATACCCAACACAGAATAGCCGTTTGCGTCGTTAATGCAAGTATTTCAAAGGCGCAACAAACTTTATCAATAAAATTTTCCACGCGTCATGCCATAGGGTATCGCAAATAAAACAGGGTTTATTTTTCTGGCTGGAAAGTTGACAAAAAGTGCATAAAGTGATCGCAATTGTATTTATTTTGAAAGGGTTAGACGTTGGTTAGTTTCATGGAGGCAGAGACCATATATTCAAAAATACAATACTGTTGTTGTGAATGCCTTATTAAAAAAAACTCATAGTATCCAGAATTGCCCGACCCGAGATAAAAAATGTGTAAGAACAACCAACCAGGAAATAATATTTGGGTGGAAAAAAAACAAGCGTTCTTACATAGGGTACGAATCTAAAATTAGTGAAACTTTCGTATCGGTATTTTCAAAACCTTTTACAGAAATTTCATTTCGTAGGAGTTTTTAAAATACACAGCAATTATAAGTTCCCTTCCTATCAGTGTGGAAGCAAAGATTAAGAGGGCGTGCTACATAATTCAAAGTTAAAAGCATTAATATATAACAGTAGGTTTCTTGAAGACAATTTGCGAAAATTAAACAACAGCAATCCTAGACAATAGTTTTAGCAAACATTTTAAACAAAATCGTTTCCAGTGTTAAGAACTTCTGAGGCACAATCTCTGACGCCGGAACCTTGTGCATTTAACTGCGACGCAAGAGATCACGCGTAACGAATTAGTAATTATGGATAAATATTTACTCATAAAATTGGCAAATGCCATTATCTAGGATTGCCATTGATTATTTTATCCGTATTGGCTTCGGAAAAAGCGTAGAAATCAATTGATGTTTTCAGAGCTTGTTTATCTGCCACGCACCCTTAAGGCCAATTATTTCCTGTGATATAAGTTCGTTTGGTTAACGCAGTGTCTAAAACACCCTCGTACCACTAATGTGAACCGGATTCGATTCCTGGCGCACTCGGCCCGGATTTTCGAAGAAAGAAATCTTGCCGGACGATGCCGCTGGGCGGCGGGTTTTCTCGGGGATCTCCCGTTTCCCCCGCCCCTTCATTCCGGCACTGCTTCAAACTTACGTTATCATTTACTCCACTTAGTTACCATTTATTCTTTTGCCTTTTGCACGAAATTTATTCTAGTTGTAGCCAGGAGTTTTCCATGATATATGTTTCAATGTCACGATATAACAGTCGTGACACACTTTTTTTAGAGCCACAAAATGGCATGTCGCGTCTTTCGCAGTGTAAATGCAGCTTTATGTTTGGTAACTAGCGTACTGCCAACGTTATCAAGGCGTGCAAGCATACATGTAGATAACCCGATACTTGGTGTGTGTAATAAAACATAAAATTCATTGGATACTGCTAACTTTATTACTCATGTACCATTTCACTTAACAATATTTTCGTGCCAACTGATTTGTGTACTGCTACTTTGACAACAAGTCGAGGTATTCTTCTTATTAATATTTTCAATATTAAATGTAAACGTTTTCATGTTAAAAGTATTTGCATATCACGAGCTTATTTAGTTTAGTGCTATGCATTGCGAAATATATTTGATTATATAAATTTGGACTGCTGAGTTCTGAAGCATTTATTCCACAGTCAGTTCATACCCTTATTTAGTAATAAATTAAAATTAGAAAGTTCCGTACCCATTTTTAGTTCGACTGCGTACATCAAATAGTTGTTTGAAAAATTGAAAAAAATCTTGATTCCAATATGTTTGCGACGAATTATACTGGTGACTTATCTTGTAAGGATACTAGGACTCTCGCGCCGATGCTTGTCGAGAAGTGCTTGTGCATTTCTACAAGAAACCAAAGGACGTAGGCACGTCCCTCGCTCCCTCGCAGTAACAATTCTCCACACCCGAGCCCGTAGTGTGTGAACGACGTCAGATGTGTATCGAGGGTGATTTGTCGAGGAGCCCTGAAGACGAGATATGACGTGTTCGGTTGGCTGGAGCAGTCTTATATCGCGTACGCCATAACGCATAGACGCGGAGCGAGTGATGTATCGCGAGCAATAACACGTCAACTGTCTCCCGCCCCTGGGCGAGGGGTGCAAGGGACGGACTGGTTGGTAATCACGCTCGGCAACCGAACCCCCCCCCCCCCCCCAGGACCCAGCAACCCGGGAGACAAGGCCTGTGGGGGCGCGTAATGAAGAGAATGAGTTACGAGTTGTAAAACTGAGGGGGTTGGGGGAGGGTACGCTCCGGCATCCATCCAGGGGGATGCATCTCGCCGCCCGCCTTTTATAGTCGCAACTCCCTGCTATATTTACCCCCGCCAAGTCCTCTAAATAACTCACCCTTGCCTTCGCCGGGAAATATGCCCAACTTTTATAGCCTTCTCGCAAAGCCGCGAGACGTTGCGATACAGGGGACAGTGTGTGGATTTTCCAAATCGCACTTAAACCATCCATGCAAATATTATTATTTATTCTGTAGGGTAAAACTATAGTCCAATACGAGGGGGATATATGCTACGCACCCGGAAATAGAAATAGCTCCGAGCTATAACACAAAGTATGTTTATTTATGTATGTACACATGTACATACAGTTTAAAGCTGCTCTGCGAAATAAATAATAAATACGTTATTTTATGTTGTGCAGAACACTTTCATATTATGAAAACTTTAGTATTACAATTTGAATTTTATCCATACTACAAACTGAATCATATGTACAATTCACGTGAAAAAGAGTGGATTGAAATACTTAATAAAATACTGATTCCATTTATTAAATGTGTTTGCATTTAAAAATAGTGATGTTTGAGAGCAATTTTTCGTGCTATCATTAACTAATAAGTGGCATAAATACATCCCTGTTTGATTTTAGACTGTATGCGCGCCTGGTGGAATCTATTTGTGTTGTTAGCATAAATGGGAGTTCGTTTTTACTATGGACAAGTTAAATTATATCTTTAAACCTCATTATGTAAAAACAAAATCCAACAGAATTCGGTAGGTTTGCATTTTTATACAATGTTTTGCTGCATAGCAGTGTCAGACGTACTGAATATTTCTATATTGCATTCTGATTAATTTTTTAATTGTGTTTATTTAAATGCATGACAAAAGGTCCTTCTGTTATTACCTTACCTTTGTTTAAAAATTGTAAACCATAAAAATTGTTCAATTAATTATATAACATTTTACCCATTAATAGTCCCTTACATTTTAAGGAAATCTACTGAGTAACAATCAAGTATAGAAATACGCTCATAGTCGTAAAAGGTAATGCTTTTTTTAATAGAACATTGACAGTAATTCTCCTACGGTTTTACTTGTGCTAAAAAAAGTAATTGCTGCACAAGATAATGCATCCTCTTAAGGGTGCTGCCTAGTACGGGCTTCACATGCGTTGCAGTGTGGTCGTAAAAACGATTTTGTTACGATACTATTCCACATACGCACATTGCGCCGAAGTATGAAAAGGGAGCACACTTCAGAATAGGACGGAATTTCATTAAGACACCACAAAACCACTATTTCTAAGCCCTCCAACATAGCAAAAACGGCCTTTTAAGACTTCCGTACTTAGAAACATACTAACCGGTTGTGTGTGAAACTCAGATGGAGACGTTCACTGAACTTTTCTTCAGGCTTCACAAAATAAAATTATATGGTCACAGTTTAGAGTTCCATGGTAAAAATGTATCGGCGGGAATCTTGCACGCTAGTTCAGGTCAGTGATGCGGCATTTATGTACTCTTCAAGGTCACCCTTACAGTGCCGTTACTTTTGATCCTCTAAAGTGCAGTTAGGCGGCACCCTTAAAGGCGCGGTCTGCTGCAATTCTCATCACCATATCTTTATTTTTATATTTGTACCCGTTATTATTTTTTCTTTCTTTCTTTTTTTTTTTTTTTACACAAAATGTGACCAAAATTTCATCTTATTAAAATTTTTTATTTCGTATGGTTTTTGCGTAATGGATCGTTAAAGCCAAAATATGCATGTTTTAATTTTAAGGACGACACTAAAACCAACTCAGTTACCAAACTGAAAATATTCACAGTGAATAACGATTTTGTCGGCTACAAATTCAGCTATGTTTAACCACAAAATAAAAATTATTGAATTTTTTTAATTTTCATTTTAAGATTCGACAATTTTATTTAAATGCAAATCAAATTTTATTATTTGTTTTTATGGACGTGACATTGTAGCCTACGACGTCTTTATTCACTGTGAATTTTTTCAGTTTGGCACGTCAGTTGGTTTTAGTGTAGTCCTTAAAACGGAAACACGCAAATTTTAACTTTAACAAGCTATGAATTTATAGAAAACTATGAGAGATAAAAAACATTCATAAGAGCCAAATTTACTCACATTTTGTGTCTAAAATAAGAAAAGAAAATCTGGTACAAATGTAAATTAAAACATGGTAATGAAAATTGCGGTAGTCGCACCCTTAAGAGGGAGCGTGGGACAATTACATCGTATTTTCAGTTTTTGAACCATAACATTTATTCAAATTGTATTAACAAAATTTTCTCTTCGACAAAGCATAGGATATATTCTTGGTAAACTGCTTGACATAAATAATAACGTAACCTTTCATTTATTTGCCACACAGAATCGTTGCAAGGGACTCCTTGAAAGTTAACCTATAATTCTCTTGCAATGATTCTGCATGACAAATTAATAAAAAATATTCCATTATTATTTATGTCAAATATTTTACCAAGAAAAAATAACATATGCTTTGTCGATGACAATATTTTTATAATACGATTTGAATAAATGTTATGGCTCAAAAACTGAAAATACGATATAACTGTCTAACAGTCCCCCTTAAGTAATATTTTAGAAGGCCTGTTGGGTATTTTTTTAACAGGTATGTATGCCATCCTGCAGCATATCCTCGGCCGTGACTTTCTCAATTATTAGTGTAGGCTGCACACATGCCTCGAGGGCAATGGCAACCACTTACAGCACCTACTATAGTTAGGTTTGTTATCATACTGGACTGTATTTTCCTCATTCCCAAGCTCCTCTACACAAATTTCCCCACGGAGCTTATTTTTGAAGGAATCGCTCTGTAGGTACACGTTCAGCAAGGCTTGTGTACCTCACGAATCACGCAAGAGCTGGTAAATTTATCGGGAGGTGCTCCGGTCGAACGTGGATGATGACTGCTCGCGTGCGGCGATGATTGATGTCTATCGCCCTTCTCCTCCCCTACCCTATCAGGACAGGTCTTTCGGCCGAGTGTTGACCTAGCTCTTGGCCCAGACCGCCGTCAGACACTCATGACGTGATTATGTCCTCCCCGTCTAGTCGGCCAGACTCCAGGGTAGGAGGAGGGCAGGGGAGATGACTCCATGGACGTAAGTATGTTTGCCACGCGTATCAGAGCCGCGCCCTCGACGTACAGGAGTGGGCATAGTTTTATCATCGTGAACCATGGAATGCTCCAGTGAAGAGGCAGGTCACTGCTATCTCACCACTGTATACTTAGAGAGGGTGAAATATCTTGAAAATGTTAAAACGTCTGTGGACTTTACTATCATTGTTTTCTTATTGACGGTTCATTTTTGTTGATTCGTCTCTGCGCATCCGTTCTCCGCAGAACTACTTTCCCCTCTTTACCCCGACCCCTGTAACAATTAGACTAGTTTACCATAGTTTAGATTAGTTTATAACATTAGAAAGATCTGTATTAATCCGAGACTCGCGCATGCACATGAACAGTGCGCGCGCCGTTCAGATCATCCAATGGCATGGTAGTCTCATATATGACTTTCATACTTTTTCGGGAGCCCACAACCTTTCGTGAAAATTTCTTCGCCCAACATGCTCATGAAAACGCTGCAGTTACTTGCAACATACATGATTGTATGATAACTGTCCGACACGATATAGCTGTATACAGACCAGTCACTTTTGTAGGATATTACACTAGTGTAATTCTCATTGGCTCTGTCAAAAAAGGTAACAGTTTCGCTTACATGTAATAGCCAGTAAAGTTAACAAAGCTCCAGACATGTTGTACGTAAGTTGGAAACTAATAGTCAATCAAGTTTTCCCGCGATAAATCACCATCTCTATGTATAACCTATTTCACGAAAGAGTAAACTTTTTTGACAGCTGGTAAATGTAATTTCATAAACTAAAACCAGTAGACTATTTTCGTGAATCAATTAAATTTGCTTACATCATAATCGAATCAATTTTAAACGTTGTCAACAGCAGTTAAAAACCCAAAACCAAATTGTGATGCACAATTGAATCACTCGTTCATTGGATAAATAGACTATTCTAGAATAGCAAAAATCCTATATGCGTAAACAACTGTGCTTGCCAATCTTAGCAGGACCCGAAGTTTTTAATCCAGTGTTAAAGAAATAATTATTCTATGAGACAATTTGAGAGATAAACCTTTCAAATGTATAAATACAGAGGAAGGAATTTTCGAAAATGTTAAGATCGTTTAATGTTTTGTGTAATGTTTAAGAGGGCGTGGTACATAATTGAACGCCAAAAGTATAAATCTATAACTGTAGCTTTCTTGAAGCCAATTTGCGAAAGTTAAACAATCCTAGACCATAGTTTTAGCCAACGTTGTAAACAAAATTGTTTCCAGTGTTAAGAACTTCTGAGGCACAATCTCTGACGCCGAAACCTCGTGCATTTAACTGCGGCGCAAGAGATCACGCGTAACGAATTAGTAATTCTGGATAAATATTTACTCATAAAGTTGGCAAATACCATTATCTAGGATTGTCATTGAGTATTTTATCCATATTGGCTTCGAAAAATGCACAGAAATCAATTGATGTTTTCAGCGTTTATTTATGTACTACGCACTCTTACGATTGCTTATTTATTTTATTATTTTATTTATTTTATTTATGTCTTAAGTGTTACATGGCGAAATTAAGGCGTACGCCTTTTCTTACATTTAACCATGGTAATTATACATTATAAAGTTATTAATAAATTAATCATATAAACATGGGCAAACTGATGAAATTTACGTTTACAAATGCAACTATGTATATTTTTAGAAAATAAATTGTTTTAACAAAAAAATACATTTTATGTAAAATAAGACTAAATAAAGGAAAATTAATCACTTTAATTCTGATATCATATGATCTAGTACAAACATTTTAAAGTAACAACTTATTTTTCAAATTACAGTACTGTAACAGGTTTAATGTAAAAGATAACTTATTATTACTAATGATTTAAAAATATGAAAAAACATAATTTGGGAAACAAGAATTTTCAAGTTACGACTGTTGCTTGAAAAATACTTTCTTATTTGAATGGTTTTTAAAGCCCAATGTAGAAGTTAAGGCTCTTATTTCTGCTCGGAGTTCATTCCACGCTTTAATTACAGATACACAAAATGACTTGAGATACACAAAATGACTTGGCAAAATTTTGCGATTTATAGGCTGGTAAAGATAACATTTTTGAATTTGCGCACCTAGTTTGTCGATTGTGTTTATTTACTATTAACTGGAAACGCGAATATAAATATTTAGGTTGGTTACAAGACAGAGTTCTATTATGTAGCAATAACAGTGATTTAAGTTTACGCTTCTCCTTAAAATGCAGACATTACTTAGAAATAAAATTGGCACGGCATTTTCTAACCACCACATAATTCTTCTTTGAAAGTGTTATTTTTTATTTAAAAAAAGTTTACATATTAGGGCCTCTACGAATATTTAATGCTGCCGAAAATAGCGTACCGGCCCTTCATAGGTGCGAAGACTCTGGCGCAGATTCTTTAAAAAAAAAAAAAAAAAAAAAAAAAGTTCAGGTATCTTTAATATTACGCCATAAAATGATGACGTTAGCACTGAAGGTTTTATAGAGGCGAGCTTTCGGCACGAATATTGCCATTTTAGTGGCTTGCAGCTATGGGTGTGATGAGTGATGCGCATGCCTAGGTGAGCATCACCAGTGTCCAAGTCTGAAAGCTCAGGTATAAACCTGTGTAACTCCAGCAGTGACCGGACCAGACAGACACAATGATCCACTCAGCAACCAGTGGCCGAGCTCGGACACCGCCGAGCACAGTGACCCACCAAAACAATGCGGTGACTCGATGTGAAAAATGTATTTCCAAGTAAAATCGGAAACACGCTTCCGTAGCAAGAAGGGGTTGCCTGTAACAAATTCCTGTCCATGTGGACAAACTCATCAATATGAAAAAAATAATACGAAGTGCTGAGAACGTTAAGTAGCAGCGTGATAGTTTCGGATTGTGTAAAATTGCAATCAAATATTTAAAATATAATTTAGGAGTCTGTAGCGATATTAATTCAGAGACCTTGGTATTATGGTCTCCGTATAGTCTCCGCATCTGTTATAGTATGGTAAAACATGTCTTTTCACGAGAAAATAAAACAGAAAATAATATTACTAATGAAATATTATTCCTGTTTTATAATTGAATGCACGAATTAATTAAACACCGAGATTTTTGTTGAACTGCTGTGATCACAAGTAATTTGTTGATATTTCTTGTGACTTAAGTATTGTAGAGATTAAACCTCCAGAACTCCAATATATCTGCTTAGTATGGAGTTAGTCAATTAAATAAAAGGAACTGTAGCGTAAAGAAGGTCTGAATAATATGATATGCAAAACTCATCTTGATAAAATACTTAAGCATTGCATAAGTTGCAATAAAGTTTTGAATTCACTAGTGCTGCAGAGGTTATTTATTGTGTCCGTGGGGAGTATATGTAGTGCAACTATAAAGTCTGTGGCTTCAGTGTTTTCAGAAGCGCCATACATGTTCCTTCCTGTTAAAACATTCACTTCTCTTCGTCCGTCCTCATTTGCCTTGTCCTCTGTGAACATGTTTGTGTTTTTAGTATCCATATCTCGGCGTATTTCAGCTGTGCTAGTTTCTAGTTTCCTCCTTGTTTGTGTTTTACTTTTGGTTTCTTCCAAATAGTAGCTCTACCCTTGCTACAACCCTACGGAATACATACCAGCTCTTGTGTACAGTACGGTCATATTTCAGGCTCAAAATACAGTGTATGTGTTGTTCTTGATACAATACATATTTTTAGGTTCTTTTGTCCTTTTGTTTCCATCATTGCATATGAGAAGATGAGAAGTTATCTTAGATAGAGAATTCTTTTAAATCATGGAAATGCTGAAATAAGCATTAACATGTTCTGTTTCTTCCAAAAATTATCAGTGCATCTACTTAATGAAATTGTTAACATTGACTAAGACAACTCGCAGCTTAAACCGGTGGGTTTAGAAGCATAACATTTTACACAACAGTTGTTCCTTATATTAACGTAGGTGAGCACTTAGAAAGGATTTTCGAACGTTCATATCCTGGGAGTCAAATAGCGGATGTACGTTTTATGGAATTTCTTCCTTTTTAAAGTTAGAAATATGGAAATTGGTGATTAGTCTTCTATTTGTAAATGAAATTCAGTTGTAGTTGCTTTTTTTAAATTTGGTATTAAGGGTCCCGGTGAACTTCAGAAGTAAGCACGTTAAAAAACACGTTTTGACTGATTTAATGGTTGATTTATCAATCAGGAAATGTCACGGATCAACCTGAAAATGAAAGTAGAAGATAGATATACAGTGATATTTATGGTAAAATACGTCTACTTAATAAAACTCTACCACTCGATTTAAAGAAGCCATAAACACAAGCAGATAACCTAAAATATTTGTAACATTAAGAAAAGTTAGATGGTTCCTGGATGTTGCCGGTGGGAAACCCCAGGAGGTAACAACGTACGTGCAAGTTTGAATGTTTCAAATCTCTCAATACAGTTCACGTAAATATTAAGATTTAGTAAAATTCGTATTCATTTTTTTATATATTCTCTGAGGGAAAGTTTAGGAACTATATACGTTGGGCAATAATTAGAAAGATTGCCTGCAATTTTATTTAAGCATATAATGAAGTCATAATTTTTATTTCATTTGCATGTAATTGAAACAGAACGAACGGGATAGGGGGTGCCTGGACGCGAGCGTGCTTGTAGGCCAAGTCTCGCTCGTTCGCCACTGGCAATTCACGTCAAAGCGTATGTCTGAAGATCGTGAATGTGAATCGCAATTTTATAACACAAGCTACATTTTACTGTTGTTAGAAATACTATTTATTATTTTTAATTTTAATTTCTTATTCATTTGAAGTGATATCGTTTAACTTCTACCGTGATTGTGTAATTACATTCATATTTCTAAATTATATGAAATCTTAATTTTTATATAATATGTTAATGACATAGTCGATGACGTACCTATAAATAACGTTGATTTCTACCTAATATAACTCTTCGAGTTTCTAACAGTAAATTAAACTACTATCAAGCACGGAATGTGGTTACACACCAAGAAACGAATGCGCAATATTTTGATACCTCAAATAGTGTTTTACCTTGTTCCTAAATCTGTTATATTCGCATAAATAAGGCTCATATCGTAAGTGGTGGTGACTTGGGACGTGTTTACACTTTTTTTCTGTGTATGTCAGTTTTGAGTAAAATTTAATGTATTTAATGTGGACATTCTTCGTTTGGAATCTATTGCAAGTAAATTTAAATGTTCCTAGTCACCCTTCCCCCCTTTTTCATGGTATTTAGCAGGTTTAGCGTCATATGTAAATTTTTTATAACAGGAAAAATTAGAAAACTTTAGCACACGACAAATTGTAGAATACGAAACGGCAAACATTAGTATCTCTGTAGATGACTTAGCACTGCGGCTGTTCTCACGCTCGTTCTGACTAGACAAGTTTCCATGAATATGATTCCATAAGAAAATGCGGGAACTAACAAACTTTTAACATAAGTATGATGCATCGTGGGTATACCAACAACCCTGGCGAAGAAACGTGGCTCCGTAGTCCAGCTGCCAGAATGCTCGCGATCCTTCGCTGTCGGAGCATGATCGCTCTCTTCTTATCCGCCTGCAGGCACTTCCTTGTTTTATTACCTCCATAACTTGCCTTTCCCTCTCATTATCCACGTCCATCCCGCTCACGTCGCCCCCACCCCCACCCACCGGCTCCTTTTGTAATTCCCCTACTGCAGTTTATCTGCGCTTCAGTGCTGCCAACTGCCGGCGGGAGAAGGCACTAGATTCCCTCGACAACTGCTCCCTTCCTTCCCTTCGGCGGATCTTTATCTTACTCCGCGATCCTTGCCTTGCCCTGCTTCTTTATTGCATTTTTTACCCCACCCCTGGGCTCTTATCTCAGCTGTGTGTTGGTCAACAGCTCCGGGGAGTATAAACTGCGCTATTTATTTTTATAAGGACCCCAAGGCTTCTAGAGTACAAGAGTGGCCTTCATAAATCAGGAGCTAGCGGAAATTGAAATTGGAAACACTTTGTATTAAACCAAGTACCTCATAAAGTTATATGAATTCGCTTATCTCAACTCCAAATACAAATTACATGTTAGGGTACTTTTATATCTCCGTGGATGACACCTAAATCAGGCGCTGTTTCGCGAATATTTACAATATTTGTCAATAGAACGTACTGTGCACGTGACATTTAAATTAATGACAATCTTGATTGTGAGACGTCGGCAAGTTCCAGCTGATGTCATGCCATACTATAACAATGTAATGACTTTGCCTAGATACGTTTAAATTGTGTAAAATTAGCTTAGAGTCGCGCGCTTAGTCGAAAAAACATGCAAGTTAGTTGCCATCAACGAATATTGTCGTATGTGTGGTGTCGCCAACCCGTTGAATACGATTTGTTTCTCCAAAACATGACAGTTTTAAAAGTTCACAGCCATTTGGAACATTGTATTAAAGTAATCGCTTATTTATTGCGAAACTGGCCTTTAATAGTTCTTTTGGAAAGTTTTCTAGTAAATTTCATAAACATTATTGATCGTGGAGTTGAATTTGAAGTTATTTAAAGCATTTCTGTAGTCAGTGTACGCAGTACAACATACGGGATGTATGAGTTGCAGCTTGTCAGCTGTGCCTGTCAATTTCATTGAAATATTTGGGCAATCGTTTAATATTTTTCTATGTAGCACATATTATGACAGGTGTTATTCGCATTGTGTTTCAGGAAAAACATTGATACCATTTTGGATATACAGTACTAGGTTTCGTTCTCGCTCTTTCTATTCATTTATTTATTTTTGTTTAGATGAAAGAAAATTTATGCTAGTCCCCAATGGTAGAGTAAATTGGCGTGTTCTACATGCAAAAAATAAGAAAGTTTTTGGTATTTTATTACTAATTTTGAATATGGCTGTATTAGAATTGTCTATGCGAGTATGTAGTCATGGGGCTAGTATTTTAGTTCAATTGAAAATCATAGTATTTTACAATAAAATTACAAGATGCTAAATTTTCATTCCGGGATTGTTTTGCTTATTTGCTATCGCGATATTCGATAACAATATATATAATACTGAAACTGCTTATTGTGAGAAGAGAACCATGGCAATTGATCTGAAGGTAACTCGGGTACTAGCTCTACATAAAACTTTTACGTTTCTTCTTTTTTATTTGTTTTTCTCTTGCTGCCAAAGTCTCCGTCTTTGCATAAAATAAAACCTCCTGCCCCGGGACTTGCGAGAAGCTGTATAATGCATCGACCTACTGCAAACTGCAACACAACTGGTTTCTGAAGCAGTCTGTTCAGACTTCTTGCACCGTCATCGTCATTAATAACGCTCCATGTTCACTTCCGCGTCAGTGAACCCTTCGGGGCGTTTCATCGATATGATTAATAATAATGTTTTACAAATCACGATTCATGGTCGGTTCATTACTTCGAAAAAGTCTGCCAAGTTCCTCATTTTGGCGTATTGTGTAACTTGTATTTCCACGAGTGTTCTTTCGTACGCCGATCGCGTAGCACTCAATGACCGATTCAGTTATGCTGCAATGATATAATAAAGAATGATATAGGTCGTTCGGGATAAAGTGAGCACTAAAAATTTAACTTTTGAAAAATATATCTAGTCGTTACTGTATATAATTCAACATAAACTATAGTTGCATTACTGCTTGCACGGTTGGCAGCGAAATAACGCAATATAGTTCCGCCTATTTCCCTCTTTAAATATACTAAATTGACACTAAATCAACCAAAATTGACATAATTGTTTTTGATATAATTAATAAACCTTTTTTTTTTATCAAACTATATAGATTCCTACCGACTACACAAATTATCTTACACGTGCAAACATCAAGTGATGTGTGTCCAGAGAGGTTAGACTTTTCCTTTCGTTAGCCGTTACGCGCGGAAAGATTCTAATTGGCTGAAAATAGAAATTTTAGATTTGTTAAAGGCGCTGCCTACTTCGGACCCAACGAAACATAGCAGACTTAATGAGACAAGATAATTATCGCCGCCGACAATAAATCTACATTATAAACTTTATAAAACAACTAATTTTTGTAATTTTGAAGAATTGCTGAAAAAAAATACTTCGTTTTCAGCGTCTTGCCATTGTTTTTTATAGAGCAGATCTCGAATAACATGAAACATTGTTCAGACAACTAATTTTCCAAACAAGAAGAACTAGGGCTTTGGTTCGCAAACGTAATTGTCGCAGTTTTTAACAATGATTTAGTCCCGAAAAATTTTGTGTGTGCAGTTAGTTCAAAAGGATATCTCTCACTATACGCGGAAACAGCGAATATCTGATGTATTCAAAAATAAATGAATAACAGGGAAGTTCTCGCATGAATTAATATCATTTATAGTGGAGTTCATAAAGTTAATGTGCGGTGGTGCATAGCATCCAACGAACATTACTCCTACGGATAGAATCCAAACCGTTTTGTTATTAAAAATCTTGAATTCTACTTTGTGAGGGTCTAATATACTTTACTAATTGTGTATATGGTTATGTATAATACAGTACAAAGTCCGTTACATTGTAAAAGAAACACATTAAATTTTAAATGTTCCAACAACAATGAATGTCAAACATAATGTAGGGTAAATCTTGTTTTTTATAATTAGCGTGGTTTAATTATTTCGAAAAAGAAACGTATCAAAGGAATTTTATTCAGATATTTTCACAATCAACAATTGGTGGAAAATATTTTTTAATGTTTACAATGCAGATTTTTTTTTTTAATCAGATAGCATTTACTTTAATTGGGAATTGGGAATAATGTAGTACATTGTTTCAGCTAGATAATAAGCTAAAATGTATTTTTGTTGGACAGAGAAACAGTGGCGGATCCATGTGGGGGTGGATAGCTACAATTGCTTAACATTGTTTATTCAATTTTTTTTGTTAGGAAACGCATTAAACAGCTCTATTTTGGACCTAAAGATCCAAGTTTTTCCAAAGGAAGACCCCCGGACCCCACGATTTTTTCACTTGGGGTGTGGGCATATCCACTTTTAAGGCATGCTCCTCTACCCTCTTAATCTGGGTCCGCCCCTGCCGGCGAAACATGGTCAATACATTGCATTAAATTAATTTTTAACGAAAATAATCACGTGCTGTTGTTTTCGTTCTATTGCTTATACACCACAAAAAATACAAAAGTTCTTTTGCATGTGGGTTAAGCACTTAATCTTCGACCTTCGTAAATTAATAATTTACGTTTTGCGCGATTATTTGGACGTTATAGAAACTTTTTAAATTAGGTCACCTTAACGTCGTTCTTTCACAAAATTCTATCGTAGTTAGCAACGAGTTCATTAAAACGTGGAAATGGGAACTCGTGTTTTCAGGGACTCGAGACTCAATTTTATTAAATTAACTTTGAATGTTTTTCTACCACTGTGTGGTGATGTATTTGCAAACGGCATTTGCTTTGGTCAAACTGGATAGATAAACAAACCAACTCTTTACAAACTCAATTACCACGGCATAGTTCCATTACGTAACCAAATGTAAAAGTCACATCTGAAATACAAAAGAAATTCGTCAGGAGCTGTGATGGAACTTTAATTTAATGCGTTGTCTGGTCCAATTAGGGTCGCGAAGACAAAGCAGTCCTACTGTTTGCAAGAGGGTTGCGAATGGCCGGGCAGGACGAGGGAGGGGGAAATATCGGGTAGTTGCAGCATGCGACGGCAGCTATTCCGACCATCAACTCACGCGTGCTAGTGACATCCATCAATGTGTTCAACATGCGTGAAACTTAACAGAGCGGGCCCTCCCCTCGGTGACGGTCACATCGGAACTGAAGCGTCATTCGCACGGAAATGGAATGAAAGCTGATACTTTTTATCCCGAAAATAATCCAATATTGTTGGCACCATCGATTCGTCATTTTACCTATTACTTCCGCCGAGGTAAAACAGACGTGGCTGTTAAGATAATTTGCAAGGTAGCCATTTAATATTTTTTACAGTTATGAGTGAATCCCCATTGGAGTCCGAAGATTCATCTGTTCGACCGGGAGTGTTTGATTAAAATCTATAGGTTCTGGTAAAAAATTAATATTCCTATGTAACAGTTTTTTACTATCTTTGCGATCAAATATTTCACAGTGTGACGCATATATTTGGCGTAATATCGTTCGTCATTATGAAGTGTATGATAATCTAACGAAGTTGGCAAACCTTTAAATTTTAGGCATTTTAACCCCTGCTATCTGTTTTAATCAATTCGTTAATGTTTTGTACCCTCTACACAAATAGTTGGCCGGCACATTGTCCTTTCCAAGCTTATTTTCATAACTAGCCAAACGTATTTAATTAAAAGGGAGTAATAAAGTTTTTCTGAATGACATGCCAAAGTGCGCAGTGTTCTTATAGTAGCAACGGACATCGTGAGCCCGTATACAGTTAAACGATGACAGATCCCTCGCACTCAACATTTTTTTTTTTTTTTTTTGTAATTTTGGATAACAATAATTTATATTTTATATTCGTGTAGTGTACTTTAGCTTGTTATTTTCCGTGACCTGTTTTTTCATATGAGTCGACCCAGTTAATTAAGGGTGTTCAAGTGCGATAAAGTCATAATTTTATATTTATATGAAATAGTGTTAGTTTTGTAGATTATACTTGTGAGTGCGATTTCCTCTTACGAAACAATTTTAGTTGGCGAAGTTTTCTCACGACAATGCGTCAAAGTCAAGATTTGCATGTTCTGCTGCCATGCAAGTAGTGAAAACCACTTTACTTACGCACGTGAAATAATTCACAGTGAAATAACACAATATGGGCTACGTAATAAAACATTTGAAAAAATCTCGCAAACTGTTTTTGCATTTTAAAAAATTTGCTGAATTTGCAATTTTTTCTATACTTTTGCAATTTTTTAAAATTCAAAATATTACGTTGTGGGTTATTTTAATGTTTTAATGCATAGCTCATGCGATGTAAGTTCACAGTGAATTATTTTGTTTAAGTAGGTCAGTTGGTTTTCACTATTTGCATGGCAGTGTAACTAGCAAATTTAGATTTTTAATATCCCGCTGTGAGAATTCTATGAGAGATAAAATTGTTTCGTAAGAGTAAAATGTACTCACAAGTATCGTCTACAAAACTAACAATATTTCATAAAAATATTAAATGATGATTTTATCGCAATTGAACACCCTTAAGAGTCGATGAGGGTTACATGAGGTGAAAGGACAACACAACATCCATGCCCGAGGCAGGATTCGAAGCCAGGAACTCTCGCGCCGTAGACCGGTATCTAACAGACTACGCTACCGTCATGAGGGAATCGTCCCGGTCGTTTCTCCTTTTATCCATCCTTCATTCTAGAGAGATGAAGTGAAGAGATTTTTGTCAGCACTTCAGGCCTCGCTCTTTAGTTTTGCAATGGTTGCGAAAAAAAATTTTTAACGCAAATTAATTATATATATATATATAGATAGATCAAAAATTCATTCTTATAGTTTTAAAACTTGTATATCGTCGTTTGTATCTGAATTTTTTTGTTGCAATATACCAAACGGATTTGTAGATTTTTGCCCCTGAAATATCACATATTTTGTTGTCAAAATATGCCAAAATGAAGCAAAATAATGTTCTGATAGCAAACAATACATTATTTTAAAAAACGCTCTGACAAAATTGTGTATCGTAAGACATTACACAGTCTCAAAATTTCTAAAGCATTTGGTTAAAAAATATTCGAGTTATTTGTAATTGTTTGAAATTAATTAAAGATCGAGGCCTCAACATCTAGGTCTTCAGTGCTGCTAAGCGGTGGCATGAAGTGAATATGGAGCAGTACCGAAATGAAAGGGCGGGGGAAGCAGGAGGTCTACGAGAAAACCTGCCGCCGACCAGCGGCATCGTCCGGCACGATTCCCACTCCGACTCCGCCGAGAATTGAACCCGGATCGCTCTGGTGGGAGGTTAGAGGATTAACCCTCGACCACCGCGGTCCCGTCATTCTAGGGGATGCTTGTTTCTTATTCACATTTTATCATACCTGTCACTACCGCTGACAACCAAGCGGGGAGTGTTAGATAATTTTCTTTAATTTTCAGTTTTAGAGACATAACATTTATTTTAGTTGTATTAACAAAATTTTATCGTCGACAAGATATAGGATATATTCTTGATAAACTGCTTGACTTAAATAGTATTGGAATCTTTCATTAATTCTGTGGTGGGTGTGTAAAATGTGTTAAGTCATGTGCAATCATAAAATGACTTAACATGTTTGCCAGAACCAGAAAAAAAAGGTGAATGTGTGTGTGCATAGTGTGTTAAGTTACAGTTAAGTTTCCTTTAGTACAAATGACTGTGCATATTGTGTTATGTCCACATAGTCAATGATGTAGCAGTGTAAAATGTGTTATGTCTGATGTCTGTGACATAACACACTATACCCTCTTAGTTTGTGTGTTATATAGTAGTGTACAATGTGTTATGTCTGTAGTCTTAAGACATAACACACTATGCACTGTAACATTACATAAATGTTTAAGGACTTGACACGTTTTACACTATTAGGGAGAACATTAGATAAACTAAATTTATAAAAAAAAACTTATGCTTAAGCATTAGTAAGGCACAATTAACGTTTGTTGTGAAACATATTATTAGAAATACAATAATAGGTGTTGTAGTATTGCTTTACGAGTTTTCATAAGTTGGCAAACTGACAACATTTTTCGTATGTTGGCACAGAGCGAATAATAAACAATGCATTTAGCAACTCATTTCTCTATGAATGTACATTGAGTTACTTAGTTGTTCACTTTAAACTACGAATAAAGTGTGTGTAGTGTTTAAAGAATTTTGGGTCTACAGTTCTATACATCCAGAAATTTAAACGTTTTGTTTATTAATCTGTTTTTAATATTGCTAATACCTGAAGCTGGCAACTCTAAAGAAAAGAGACTGTTGTTTCTGTCTGCCAAGTTTTTCTTCGTAGCATCTTTGTGAAG
>PNEQ01098533.1:6375-29531 GCA_003012365.1 Medauroidea extradentata
CGGCCGCAAATGCTGAAGAGTATGTAGTGAAGACACACCACTTGCAGCCTAAGACACGTCTTTCTTTCTGAAAATGTTTTTGGAAAAATATTACTTTAAAATAATAACTGGGATGACTTTATTATTTTCTTCGATGTTCAATGGTCCACGTTAATGGCTCTAAAGTACATAGTTCTTTTTTGCCGGGGCTGTTATACACAAATATTTTATATTTTCAATTTATGAAAGTCAAAATTGGGGAGGGTGTTATATTCGCGTAAATACGGTAGAAGAAGAAATGTGACGGTAACATTGGGAAATATTATATCTGGTCTTAGGATGCTAGACACTGCATCCTATCCTTGTAGTTACATTCTTAAGGGCACCGTCTACCACAATTTTCATCACCATTTTTTTTGTGTGTTATGTGTACCAGATATTTTTTTTCTTATTTTAGACACAAAATGTGACTAAATTTGGTTCTTATGAAATGTTTTTATCTCTCATAGTTTTTTGCATAGTTTTCGCATAATGGCTTGTCAAAGTCGTATTTTGCATGTTTCCGTTTTAACGACTATGCTAAAACCAACTGCTATACCAAACTCAAAAAAATCTCATTGGATAAAGACATTGCAGGCTACAATATTATGTTCATAAAAATAAAGAATAAATTATTTGTATTTTAAATAAATATTTCCAGGAATTCCAAATGTCTAGGGTTACAAACATGCCTACTTAGGCACACAAATGCGTTCTGTTTAGTCTGTATCGATTCTCGTCAGATTTACGTCAAGTTACTGCATTTTCGGTGGCCGGTATCTCAGCGAAAAATGTAAAAACTTCTCGGCTATATTTTGGAGAGTGTTTTCTTCGTATAATATGTCATTTACATAATAATAAGAGAACAAATTGTTACCTTAAGCTCTGCAAAATAAAGAGGCTATTTTCTTTGTATGTGGGAATTAGGATACTTCATACAGTGCTTGTGAAGATGTCGGTTGAGTCGCAGGTTACATGTGAAGGCTTATGCTCCAAGGTGAAAAAATTGTGAACGTACAAGTGAGTGTAAAAACTATGGAAAAGGAGATTATTTTTTTATAGCAAATAAACCTGTTGCACTGAATGAAGACTGTTGACAGCAGTATAAGTCATTCACATTCAGTATGCCCGTCATCGAACAAAGCATACACATTGTGAAGCGACCAGCCTACGCTTGGGGTACACTTTTTCAATAAGTCAGTTGTATTTCTAGGGTTTTTGCTCAGTCTCTGTTAATGTTTATTTGCTTGCATAAATAATGCTAACCAGTGTTACCATCACTTCAGAACCAAGAGCTGGTCAGCCTAGTATCAGTTAGGTGTAGGGCAGGAATGATGTATTTATTAATTTCAAAAGCCCCAGTGTGTTGCCCGAACATCCCTACTTTAAGACATTACCTGTAAATTATTAAAATCCTAGTGTTTCTACAATTGCAAGTCAGTAGTAATTGTTTCAATATGAGGGTTCCATGTTTGTTGTCATAAGCTTAATAATTTTCTAAGTAAGTCTTTTGGGTTTTTGGTTAAAACTGAGTACCATATTTTTCGCATATAATTGCCGTTTCCGTCCCAACCTCTGGCTGACCTAATTTATTTTATATTACGAGTTATTAAAATTATAGGTAGATAAAATTGAAACGTTTCCCGTGTCATATTACAACTATTCGCTTGCAGGATAGGATACGTATACATATTTTATATTCTACAAGCTTACTAATGTGTATAACATAAATCTTCATTATTCATCTGGCTCTACAAGCTATATCGAGGCCACCAGTAGTGTGTTTACATAACGGCAATGGCTGTATTTCGACGCAACATCAGGTCTACGCGTTGCGAATTGTAATAACCTATATTTTATTTAGGGGCGGTTTCTCAATGTCTGATTAAAGCCTTGGTTAGCTAATCATATGATTATATATAATCTATTGATTAAGTGGTGATTAAATATGAAGTGTTTCTCAACGTACTTTAATCTTATGTTTAGCTAAGTATCGGTTAAGATAAATGTGGCAACCATGCAATGACATATAAGCTTGTGATTGGCTGCAGTAAAGCTTTTATTTGTTTATTTAGTTGTGCTGGTTAGCAGTGCTTGTATACGTAATGGAAAAAAATAAGCGGCCACGTACCGAAAATTTTGTTTCTGTGCTGGAAAATACGCCCGTATCATAGAATACAAAAAAACTGACGCCGTAACTTAGAAGCATAAAGAAGATGCATGGAAGAAAATCGAAGTAGAATTTTATTCATCGAGGAACCTATATGTGTGTTATAACCTACACATATATGTAACAATAACATAACCTACAATATGTATTATAACATACAAAAGTATCGAAAAACATGTAAAGTAATCTACAAATTTATATTAAGAACTTTTCAATCCAGATTCCTTGATCATTGTAGGTTTTATTTTTTCAGAAGAAATAAAAATATATTTTTTATTACCATTACCCAAGATACGTAATATTACGTACATCTAACGTAGGTTTCCAACCAATTATGCAAAATAATGTATGGAAGTATAGACACATTAAAGGCATGTAACATAACCATCAAATGTTTTCACATAACCTACAAAAGAATATAACTTACCAGAATGTACTAAAGTTTATGGGATGTAAACAAAACATGCAATAAATAAGTACACACCTGTCTGTGGTCACTTTCAGCTGTACAATTTTTTCTAGTAGTGCTAGGACAGTATTTTTACTCAGCCGCAATCACATAACAAATTCATGGTCATCTATTTACATGTGACTTGGGCGTTCCCGAAAAAGTCTTGGCCTGTTTATGAAATCTACTATTTCTTCACCATCTCCTTAAAATAAATCATCTGCCATCATAACCTAAAAAATTGTCATTGTTTATAATCTTGTTTGTTTTAAAAGTTCTGTTTAACTCTGGAATCAATACCTCTTCTTATGATTAAGATAACCAATGGTTACCGACTTCTAACTCATTGATTAATCTTAATCAGTACTTTAGAAACAGATAACGAATTGTTGCTAACCATTGGTTAAATTTTAATCGGAAGAAAATCAGACATTGAGAAACCGGGCCTTAAATTAGTAATATGTGTACATGAATGCACAGATGTTGCTATTTCAATTTTTGTGTAACAGCATAAAGCTTAAAAATAAATTACACATAGATATTCACATGTATCGGCAAAATAATATAACAAACTTGTTTACTTTAGCATCACTGAACATACAGTAAGGCGGTTAGTAAGTGTTTTGGTTATTTTATTATTCTAAGTACCGTTATCGCAGCATAAGATTCGGACATTATTTCATACCAAAAATAATTGTCAACAAAGATTGCCGTTCAATTTTTCTCCGAGTGCATAATTAATTTTCGTAAGTTAAATTGGAAAAACATTGGAAGATAATATTGTGCAATTTTGTTACTGTATGGGCGCCACGAAACATTATGCTGGTAACATCAGAAAGGTTTTGGACTGTGTCTAGCGCAGAAATTAACGACTTTATTACCATGTGAAACTACCTAGGAAAAAAGGTAAGCTATGAATGGTGCATTAGATCATAGGTCAAATCACGCCGGTTCCGGTTCGGTTCCTTCAAGAACCGACAGTTTCAAGGAACCGAGGAACCGATGGTCGCATCACTAATATATATATGTGTGAATATGTTTGTATTTTTATAATTTGTTTCTTTAATATTTTCACAGCAACACAATGCGCGTAAGCAAAATAGTGTGTTTTGTTTGTAATAAGGGAAGTCACGAGTGTCGGGGTGGCCAGCCTGGTTATCTGCAGACAGCCTCTGCCTCCCCCTCCACTCCTCTCTGGCCATCTTGGCACCTCGTTAATGGTACTTTGCCTGCTGGACAGGTATAAAAGGGCGTGCATTCGCCAGAGCAAGCAACAGTCTACGGCTCAAGTCTCCCGAGCACAGCCTAGGTATCCCCCCCTCCTTGCCAAGGGGTTGTGGTTTGTGTTCTACCACCGAAACCCGACGGGTACTCCCTCCTTCTCTTCCGCTTACCTTAATGCCTCAGGGTTGTGGTTTGTGTTCTATCACCAAAACCCGACGGGCAACTACACCCATACCTGTTCCTCTTGCCTAGCACGACGGAACCCGAGGTCCATAACAAGTCAGTTTGGAACGCGCCCGATGTTGAATAGCCACAGCCGCCGTGGGGCGCGCTATTACAGGAAGTAGATCCTGTAGACGGGAAACGCGTGGCTCCCAGTAAATAGTGTGTGGTTAAAGTTAGTTGCGTAGCCAGTGTAGTAAGGTAAATTTGTGCGCCTAAAAAGTTTGTGAGCAGTAATTGTGATAGCGATAATTGTAGACCAGTGTAAAAAGCAGTGATTGTCATAATAATTGTGGACCAGTGCAAAAATCAGTGATTGTAAACCTGTGTACATTATTGAGCAATCAATATACCCAGTGAAATTCATCCACGTGTCTTCTTACTAAAAGCATGAGTGAAAGTAGTCTCCTAGAGTTACATATATCTCCAGAGGAAATCTCGGATCTTGAAGGCCGTAAGAGATCGGCACCACCTGCACCTACCACTAACTTGATACCATCGCCAGTTAAGGGACCGGGATCAAACACTACCTTGGCTACTTGGTGCACAACATACTGAATATACAAACACTCACGGCCTAATCGCCACACCCGAGCCCGTAAACGATTTAGTCAAATCTTAAGAGAGCTCCAGCGGCCCATACCGGCCCCAGTGAGCCCCATAAAAACTCCTGAGAGGACACCGCTAGTGCACCAGCGCGTGAAGCCGCTTATTCACGAGGCAAGAACGTAGCCCAAACCTCCCGCAGCAATCTCCAAATGTAAACAACAGCTGTTACAGCAGTTATTTTAGAGGTGAGTGGCACTAGCCTCCCTCCCTTTTCTTATAGATTCAGTGTCGGTTACTGGAGAGAGATCTGTGGTCATCCACCTGAGGAGTCACTCCCTTAGGTGCGCTACTCTCTCCACTTTTCAGAACTCAGCTCCACCGTGTTAGCCTTAGACAACATTCTGTGGGATTAAGATCGCCAGAGAGGGAGGTATGGCCAGGTCAGCTAAGCAAAAGCTGCGCCAGGTCGGTGACCCGGCAACAACATAGTGTGTTTATAACAGCTTAGTGGTAAGAACGTTTCCACCCCTTCCCAAAGTTCTATCCACTTGTCCATGTTGTGTGTCCTGACAACATACAGTAAACTCTCGATTATACAACCCCAGGAATAACGATCCTCTCAAAGTAAGAACCCTTTTTCCAGGAGCCGTGGAAAACTGAGAAAAAATTTGCTTAATTTTTTTTTTTTAATTTAAAGAAAATAGCAGATAAAGGCGTCACATTTATTATGGCTGCAAACGGTTGCAATTATTTCTCGAAAATTGTACTGCCGCACACGGTGTGTTTGTTCTAAATACATACGTTGCTGCCCATTCCTTCCTCGCGACATGATGGCCAGCCAGCTGGCCCAAATGCCCCTTCCCAACCCCTGGCCGGTCGGCGACCCACCCACTTCTTTCCCTCTACCGGCCAACTACTCCAATAAGGCCATTCGCTCATCCCTTTTTCATCATTTGCGCACCGTAACATTTTTGCAACTGATTTCTCGTTCCCTTAGATATGGTAGTCTGTCTATGTGGCTGTGATATCACGATTATACGTCGTGTTTACTAGAGCTGTGCTGACCCACAAATTTTACCGATACACCGATCTGCCGATGCTGCTAATGTGGATCGGCCGATACGGTGCCGATATGCAAAAACAATGCAAATACAAGTTATATTAACATCTTAATAAAAATGGTTACTGTTTCTATCTTCATTAAATAGATAAGCATTTGCATTTACGTACTGCACAAATTGACAATATGCGATTTCTTGCACAATACAGTCAACTCTCGACTATACGATCCCGAGAATAACGACCCTCTCGAAGTAACAACCCTTTTTCCAGGAAACATGAAAAATTGAAGAAAAAAAATTGCTAAAAAAATTTTAATTTGAAAAAAATAGAAAATGTGTCGCATTTATTATGGCCGACAATTTTTGCAGTTACAGTGAAACCCCTTATTTACACTTTCCAGGAAGACAGGACGAAAAAGTGTAAATAGAGGGAAAGTGTAAATGAAGGGAAATCTCAAAAAAACCATTCAGCTTACCTTAGTTAGTACTTTTGTTTTCTCTACAGGTAAAATCAAAGTGATAGTAATCATGCAAGCTATGTATTTGTCATATTTTGTCACATAAAATTTGGTACAGTGTAAGTTACCAATATCAGAATCGAATATACTGTTACAGGAAGATTTATTGCACGTGCACATACCAAGAGAACATCTTAAAATGTTAAGATTCGATTTTTTTTTATCGTTTGGTAAATACTGTTCCGCATTTTACCATTTTTTTTGCAAATGCTATCATGAATTTAGACAAAAACGGCAAGCATTTGAATGGGAATGTACATTTCTTCATTATTCAGATCAACACATGTTCCTACGAACTCATCACACTTCTCCATTATTACAGTAGGCCTATTTGTTTTTGTTTTATCGACAATGTCAGCTATTTTTTTTCGATTACATTACCGTTTTATATAGATCTAAAACACGCTGCACTAAAATGGAAATGATTTAAAACACAACTGTTTGTAATAAACATTTTCAAACACGTTTTGAAAATTTTAGGTTAAAGTTACCGTTATTTGCGCTTACAAAGACAAACGAACGTACGTGAAGAGATCAATGTTGCCAACGTGAATATATCTATCGATAGTGTCAGAGACAATTGATAGCGCTAGCGGCAGCAGCGTTTTCTTGCCGCCATCTTGAATTTATTGTGCTGTGAGCGCTAGCATTACACGCGATCACTGTCATTCTCCTATGGCTTTGCACGTGATCACCACCCTGTGTGCTGTTTCTTCTTTGGTCTATTTCCAAACCAGTTTAGATGTCCTTTCTTTGTCATCTATGACTTTGAAATCTCGTATTTTTTTTGTCTTCGGATGGTGAAAACGTGAACGAAAAACGTAAACAGCGGGAAAAATAAAATTTTGATGATGTGATATGCGGGAAAATGTAACATTGCACTAAATGGCAGACAAACGGGACCTGAAGAAAAAAGTGCAATTCGCGGGAAAACGTAAATAACAGTAACGTAAATATGAGGTTTCACTGTATTTCTCGAAAACTGTACTGCCGCACACGGCATGTTTGTTCTAAAAATATACCTTACTGCACTTTCCTTCTGCACGACGCAACGGCCAGCCGGCCGGCCCGAATGCCCCTTCCCAACCCCCGGCCGTCAGCGACCCACCCGCCACTTTCTCTCCACCCGGCCAACCATTCCAAAAAGGCCGTTCGCTCACCTCTTTTTCAGGCTGTCTTCTTGCCTGTGATATTACGATTATATGTCGTGTTTATTTAAGCTTTATTTCATTTTCCATTTTGTTAACTAAATGCTATTAAATATTATAATTACCATAATGTCATTTAATGATGTATACACAGTAATGTTTATAAATCATTATTCTTTTAACAAGTGAAAGCAGTTCACAATTGACACTACCAAACGTCGAGTGCATGTCTCAGATGTGCGTGGCGTAGGGCAGTACGACACTTGACAACAGCGCGTCTGATGTGTCACTAGTCCTCACGTGCGCTCGCGCCCGCACACACGCACACACACGCAATCGGCTATACCGTAAATAACAGCTGTGGATACACTTGAATACGTCGGTGAAAAGAAAATATGAAACAGCATTGTGTAGGTTTAAAGTTGTTCTGCGAGTGCGTTATCCAAGCTTATTAACAATGATCAATATCTTGATGTTTGTAATTGTTTACTGTTGATGAACAAATTGAAACTGAGAACCAACTCCCTCTCCATGTACATTGGTGAAGTGTGTAAATAACTCGCGCAAAGAGTAGAATCATTATAGTACAAGCAGATTATTTTCACACAGCCAGCCGAGCTAGAAAGCGAAAGAAACACGAAACAAAGGGAGTAGTGTTATCATCACGTCCCATCTGTTGAGGGAGCGAGCGTCAGGAGCTGTGACTACGTAGTGGTCAAAAGTGGCACAAGTGACGCAACAGACGCGTCGTTTATGTTATTTTTGAGCTAATCCGTTTCCAGATAGATCCTTGCGCACACAAATCATCGTACACGTGTGTGTGATCTCTCGCTACCAAGACAAGGTCCCAGAAGGCAAACAGCTTCGTCAAAACGTATGTTGTGCCAACTAGAATTACCGTTGCCGGCGAAGTTTGTGCCTGATGTGTCGAAGGAAAGCCATAGATGTCAACCAATGTAGCCTATTGAAATAAATTACTATTTCAGTCAACAACATTGCGACATGCCCAGAGTATCATTTATTCAAAATGCGTCATTCTATTACAAAAAATTACTATTTTAATAAACTTTCTTGCGGCTTTCTTGCAAATAACTTCTGAAAACGGTCGTTGCGGGCGCAAGAATCTATATTGCCGGCGACGTTTTTGCTTAATTTTGAGCCAAATAAATAAGGTCATACATCCCGTCCAGTGTATCTATTTATTCAAAATACTTGACTGTAAGCCTCTGTCACGATAGCACGCTGCTAGACATCTGCCACCTGCTTGCCTGCGTGTGACGGCATTTCAGACACACCTGTTGCTGTGTTGCCGGCTTGCTACGTCCTCTACTGCCGGTACCGACTCGCAGTGTGCTAGGCGCGCTCAGCTGCACACTCCACTTTTGGCAATGCTAATTTTGGAAATTATGTAGTAATGATACGCGGATGTTTACAGGTATTAATGCACGTGAAATAAAAAATATTTGTCTTAAATTTTTATGTAGTCTCGGATATCAGTCGATCCACCGATACCTAAATATTAGGAGTTGCATCGGATATCGGTCGATCCACCGATACGGCTAAATATCGGCAGTATCGGAAATTGCCGATCTGGATCGGCACAGCACTAGTGTTTACTTAAGCTTTATTATGTTATCCATTTTGTAACTAAATGCTATTAAATACAATTACCATCATGTCATTTAATAATGTATACACAGTAATGTTAATACCGTATATACTTGCGTATAATGCGTCCTCGTGTATAGTGCGCACCACAATTTTTGGAACAAGATTCAGGGAAAAAATTTTAGTGCCTTGCTAGTATGTAAAAAAAATCAAGGGAGTAAGACAGTGTAGCAGTGCGAGGGAGGCTACAAAGACGGGTCTGGGGTGAAAGGAGATGTGACTGGCAACAAAGAAAAGAGAGAGAGGACATAGGAGTAGGAGATGGAGAAGCAGCCTGAGGGATTGTGGAGGGGGGAAGGAGACCTAACTGACAACAAAGAAAAGAGAGAGAGAGGACACAGAGTAGGAGATGGAGAAGCAGCAGCAGGAGGGAGGCTAGGATGAATGGCCAAGGGGCGTGTGGGGGGGGGGGGAAGGAGGAGTGACTGGCAACAAGGAAAAAAGAGAGTATTCACACTGGCTAGAGAATGATGGGAGTAGAGCCATTGGGGTGGGCTTGTCCCTTCCTCCTCAGCAGCTATCTATAAATAGCCTGCCAAGGTCACTTGCTGTGGCCTGCCAGCCTGCAGGTGTGTGTGCGACCTGTCTGCCTGCACAACACTCCCTCACTTCCTCGGCCTGCTGCTTCCAAGCATGTCCCAGAGAGAGATAAGATAACCTGCCAGGACAGCTGCAAGCTTGGCTTTTTTGACACTTCTCTCATGGAAAAAAAGAACAGTTTCGCCCTTTTTTCTTTAGTTCTTTCCCCACGGAAAGATCTTGATCACGAGACATCAAAATTTAACTTCTCATGCTGCTTCTGCCGGCCACCCACATTCTTTTGTCCCTGCCACGTCAAATTTCCAAGCAGCATTTTTTGTAACCGACATTTTTCAACTACTTGTGTAAAAGCTTGTAAACTTCTGGCCATCAGACAAGTTTTAACCTGTGTATTGTGTAAACACCGAGCAACATTTTGTACAGGCCCGAGGATTAAAACAAACAAAAAATTTAGGGTTTGAGAAGCTACAGTTACTGTAAAGCTCGGATTGTGGAAGACGAGAGAAAAGGGATGGAGTAACCGAACATTCTCTCTCTTCTTCCCACTCTTGACACCCGTCAGCCCGGCAGTTTACGACTACAACTCGGCCTTCTTCCCCTTCCTGCCCGCCCAACTCCGCGGCCTTTTTTTACCACGTATTTTTTTCCTATTTACTGTGTGTAGTGCGCACCCCTGAATTTTTATCATTTGTTTTGGAATAAAAGTGCATGCTATACACGAGTAAATATGGTAAATCATTATCCTTTTAAAAAGTGAAAGCAGGACAGTTCATAATTGACACTACCAAACGTTGGGTGCATGTCTCAGACACGCGTGACATAAGGCAGTACATCACTTGAAAACAATGCGTCTGGTGTGAGTCACTAGCCCACACGTGCACTCGTGCCCACACACACGCATGCACACACACGCAATTAGCTCAATCGTAAATAACAGCTGTTAATACACTTGTATTCGTCGGTGAAAAGAAAATGTGAAACAGTATGGTGTAGGCTTCAAGTTGTTCTGTAAATGTGTTATCCAAGTTGATTTACAATGATCAACTTGATGTTTGTAACTTTTTACTGTTGATGAACAAATTGAAACTGAGTATCAAATTCCTCTCCATGCATATTGGTGAAGTGTGTAAATACCTAACTCGTGCACAGAGTAGAATCATTATACAAGCAGATTATTTTTTCACGGCCGGCCGAGTTAGAAAGCGAAAGAACTACGAAACAAAGGGAGTAGTGTTATCATCACATCCCATCTGCTGAGCGAGCACTACCTAGACGGTAGTGGTCAAAAGTGGCACAAGTAACATAGGTTAGACACATTGTGTATGTTGCTTTTGAACCAACCAGTTTCCAGATAGGTCCTTACACACACAAATTATCGTACAAGTGTGTGTGAGTGGTCACTCGCTGCAAAGACAAGGTCACAGGAGGCAAACAGCTTTATCAAAAGTTGTTCCATCTAGAATAACTGTTGCTGGCAAAATTTGTGGCTAAAGTGTCGACGAAAAGTCTTAGATGTCAACCATGACACGTATTCATTCATAATGTATGTGTCTATTGAAATAAATTACTTTTTCAATCAACAACATTGCGATAGTGCACTGTAAATAGTTTCAAAACGCCGACATTGCTGGCACTTGATTTACATTGCAGACTACACTAGACCTCCGATTTTACGAACCCTGGATTTTACTAAGGTAGCGATTATACAAATATACTCTCGGGAACCGTCAAAAGATTGCAAAAATTTAAAAAAAATAAAAAATAAATAAAAGTTAAAGCTGTTAAAAACTGTGACGGCGCACATCAGAGAGCAACATTTGGGCGGTGAGCACGATGTACGTTACACAGTTTCTCTACCCCTCATTTCTTTATAATAAAGCGAAAACTTTACTCTTCGTAAATAACAAGACTGTGACATCAGCGTGAGAAACAACCTGCAACGCGTTTCCCGGGAAATGACAATCAATATCCTCACCCCCAAGGCTGAAAAACATTCTGCAGACATTCAACCCCCCTTCCCCTACCCATTTATCAGGTCACTTTCACGTGTATACTAACACCGGTAAAGATAATCTCTATTATGTGTGCACAACAGGATTTTTCGTTCCCCGCCCCTACCAGTGCCCAACCCCTGAAAATGACAAATAGTCGCATATCTTATTTGTTATTTTTCGATTTTTGGAAATTTTTAGTAGTTTATTCAGTTTTCCCGGTGAAGTGAGAAACTTCTTGTGTTGCAAGCTCCTCCAGGCTGCAGGATTTCTGGCGCCGACACTGTGGTCCGATTATCGGCTTCATGGAATTTATCCGTGATGCAGGTGATTGATATAAGCTTACCAACGTCTGCTTGTAGCATTGCACTGTGACGGAGAGTGTGAGTGTTGTGTCTGTGTGCGTGACAGCAAGCGAAGTGAAGGCACGCCGACAAAAAAAAAAAGTGCGTTATCAGCATTACACATCAGCCAGGCGAGCGTTTGGAACGTAAACACGACTGGGCAACAGGTAAAAACAGCATAAGTGACTACGTATGGACTCGTTGACGGCGCCGTTTTTGCATTAACTAGACTCTTGCCATCGTTAAAAGGGCACAAGTACAGAACACAATACAGTACAAAGACTTGTCTTCAAACTTCACGTAAATTATTATTTTCATGTTCCAAAGGATAACACCAGCCTCGCGGCCTCCTAAAAAAAATGTTGCGTGCGATACTAATTTTAGTTTCTTTTGATTTAGGTTTATTTCTCCACGCAACGCTACGAACATCAAGACTACACAAGCGCGAACAAGCACCCGTGCATGGTGGTTTTATTTTTTTCTGTGACATAAATTGGACGTATCGATCGTTTGTAGGTGTAATTTTAATCGGAAGACGTCTGTCTATTGATACAAATTTAAACCTAAATTAGTTATTTGCCATTTTTCGTGTGAAACGATACAGATGTCGGACTATGTATTCGCGAGAAGACACCCGGTGCTCCGGTGTTCTTTTCTCCAGGACATGGGTCGGTCATATTTACCGTTCAGGGGTACCTTTTTAATCGGAAGACGTCAGTCGTGTGATATAAATTTACATTTAATGATAACTTTTCTTACTTTCCCGCAAAAGGCTACGAAAATCGGGAACCCACTGGATATACTTTGCAGAAAAAATTCAGTTTTAAAATTTGGATAAAGGGGCGGTTGGGGGGGAGGGGCCCAAGCCTCAATCGATTTTACCAAGGTAGTGATTTGCGAATGTCATAAACGGAACCAATCAGTATTCGTAAAATCGAGGGTCTAGTGTATATTTTTGTTCCATTATCATGAATTCATACTTTATGTTAAGCTACAGAAAGGTCGTACATGTACGTCCCGAGTACCGTATTTTTCGCATATAATGCGATAATTTTTTGCCGATTTCAGTGATCCCCAAATCACTATTCGTATTATATGCGGGGTCGCATTATATTGGTGCGCAAAAGGATAAATAACACCGGGGTCTGCCTATATGCCGTTTTTGCGCGACGCAGTGACTAGGCTGGGAGGGGGGTACAGCTGAACCTCGTTAAGACGAAAATATGGCCATAACGACAGTATTTTTGTGCACCAACAATTTCTGTATTAAATACGTTAATTAATTCCTTTTAATACGAGAGCATTTTCACGGTTGTGTACGTTATGACAGAAAAACTGCAGTACGTATGCGGAATGCGTCACGTAAACAACTCGTGGCGCGCTCGGAAGTGAACATCAAGAGTTGCGAGAAAGAATTGATTATACGCTGCATCCCGTACATCTGGTGGTGCGCTCTTGCCGCGAAACTCGGAAACGATTATCCTGATGGAGCAGGCATCACAGCGATACGCGGAGATCGATACTTGCGCTGAGTCGACTCTATATTGACGCGTGTACACAAAGAAAATTGTGCCGCCTTTGTCTCCTGACGGTAGCAGTCCACGCTAGAGGCCAACGCCCAACGCAGCCCTGTTATGTTTGCAAGATAGCGTTATTTATGTAACTTAGCATTCAGATGAGAATTACTTTCTTTTGTTCATACACAACAATTTTTTTCCTTGCATGAAAATACACCACTAGAGGTGATGTTTCGAAGTACGTATACTGTGCCATTGTTTTAACACGTGTATTAGTTTCACGTAAGCAGACGAATAATCAACATGGCATCGTCATTCATCTAAGAATGTTACCGTATACGTTAAGGTATAAATGTGAAACTTTTTTAATGTGTTTATAAGACATTGACATTACATCACTGAGAATATAGTACCGCAAAATATGTTTGTTTTTAAAAGAAAAATTTGAAACTTTCATTTTTTTTGTTGAGAGGTAGCAATAGTGTGAACGTATATACAATTTTGTTAATTTTGGGCCAAAGAAAGGTCATATATCCGCTTCCAGTGTATCCATTTATTCAGATACTGAAAAATATTACTATTTCAATACACTTAGTTGTGGTATTCATGCAAATAACTTCCAAAAACAGTCGTTGCGGGTGCAAGAATCTATATTGCCAGCGATGTTTTTGTTTAATTTTGAGCCAAAGAAAGGTCATATATCCGCTTCCAGTGTATTTATTTATTTATTCATTCAAAATACTTCCCTATACTGAAAAAAAATTACTATTTCAATAAACCTTGTTCCGGTATTATTGCAAATAACTTTCGAAAGCGGTCGTTACCGCGCAAGAATTTACCTTATCGGCAACGTTTATGATTTATATGGCATACTTTTAAAAATAACGCGTCTGCTTTTCAAAATAAATGTGTGTAATTTTATAAAAACACGTATTTTTGCGCCAAAGACGAGTGAACGTCAATTCAGTGATAAAAGATTGTAAATGTCAACATTTTAGCAGTCAGGGATCGCCGAAAATTTGTAAAAATTCTAATAACGACCCTTCCGAAATAACGACCCTATTTCCGGGAACCGTGAAGGGTCGTTAAATCAGGAGTTGACTGTAGTGTGTTTGTAACAGCTTAGTAGTAAGAAGGTTTCCACCCCTTCCCCAAGTCCTACCCACTTGCCCACATTGTGTGTCCTGACAACATAGAGTGTTGATAACAGCTTAGTGTTATAAAGGTTTCATTAAAATTACTTTCACTATTTATAGAATACTGTAAGTTCTGCTCTCCACCTGAGCAGGTACAGCAGGATAAATGCCTTCACCACAAGAAGTGTCCGGTCACTGGTCTTCATTATCTGCACTGTGTCACCCATACAGAACATGGGATGCCAAGAACCAGCCTCCCAGGTGTAGTCGGGACTATTTCATTAGAACAGTCAGGAAAATCTACAGACTTTGCAGTCACTAACTAGCCCCATAAAAGACACTGCTCATGGCCGAGCCGGCCCCACGCTGTTCATTCCAACAGTTTATCCAGGAGGCCCAACAGGAACCCAAGCGTTTATAGAAAAGGAAACGATGCCTATTAAAACAATTACCAAATTTTGAGGTAGATGAACCATCCAACCTACCACACAAGAGGTAAGAAAACTGTTCCCAGCACCTTCTGTATGCACTGACTTCCATCGTGCAGTTTGCTCCGGGATGCCACTCTCTTGGACATATTGTAGCTCTTCACCCTCAGGGGTCTCCCGTCTCATGCTAATATAGCCAGGGCTCTGAGGAAAACCTGCCACCTTCCTTCACGTTGGAAACAGGGTTGAGTGCGACAATGTGTTGAAGACCTTTCCATGTACACGAGACATACACATGTGAACAAGTACACACAGTCATAGTGCTTGGGCAGTTGTGTCATGCTTTGTGATGGCACATACACACGCACACTTGAGCCACAAGGTCGTGGTTCCAAGTTCAGGCGGCAGAGAGAGACAGTAATAACTACCTGGCAGGTTCTCCATCCTCGTCCTGCTCGCGGTATGCAACCTGCGAGTCAGCAGTGTGTTGTAATGTACTGCTACCATCAAGACTCCAGACGGCACCTGTCAACGTGAGGCGGCCGTCTTTCAACTGTGAGTGCACTGCCACAGGCGCGGAGCACCCTCCCCCCAGAGTCGAGAGGAAGCTGCGCTCGGCCACCACGCACAGTGTCGTACCCACGTGCTGCAGTGACTCAAGCAGGCGTAGTGTTGCAGTGTCTCCCTCACGGCACTCCACAGCCAGAGCGCCCTGCCCCACCGCGTACATCATCTCCTCTTCATCAAGCACCTGCCCCAAACAACAACACCAAGCTAACATATACACATAGGCTAACGAGAACCGCATATCCCGTACTTCATGCAATTTCAAGCAGAAAGGAATTTACAATCTTACAATCTCAAGTAAAAGAAAATTTTGTAACAAAAATTACTCCAAAAATCTGTCAAAATAATTTTTAAATTTTTTTTAAAATAATTTCAATAAAAAGTGAAAGTTGTGAATATGAGGCATTAAAGCTTTGCTACTTAGACCACAGAGAGAATATTTTGCTAACCACAAATCTATCAGATTTCAATGTAACCGAAGTTAAAATTTCTAGCAACAACCACAGTTTTTTGTGATATATTTATTTAACAGAACAGCATAGTAAGCATCTACCTGGGACACACGGTCACTCCAACCCATACGCTGCAGTCCAGCTGAGGCAAGCACCAGTCCATCGAACACGTCTCCGCTATCCAGCTTTGTGAGGCGCGTGTTGAGGTTGCCTCGCACATCCTTTATTTTGAGGTGTGGAAAGCCACGCTGCAGCTGGGCTGTCCTGCGCAGCGAGCTGGTTCCTGCGCACGCCAACATGCAGTTACATGCCTGGCCAACACAGCCCTCTTGCACACACTGATACACCCTGGACACACATGCACACACACACATGCACACACAATCACTATTGCAGGTGGTTTCGACAGACACTAACATCTGTCATTGTGTTGTTGGTTACAACCATGAATAATAATTTCTAGCCATAGTTAGAGTTGTTCCAATACTACAACAAGCAGGCAATTTGCCGGAACTACTGTATGTACTGTTACAAGCTTGTGGGCTAGGTACGTTTGGGGATGGAGGTCTTTGATAAAATAAAGGAAATAAAGCTAACTTAGTTTGTTTACAACTGTATACACAAAAAAAACCTATGCCTATAATGATTTACCAAAATAAATGTCAAACAGAACAAATAACTACTATTTACATAAAAGATAAAAAATACATCTACATAAGTTCTCTGTATATGGAAGGGTTACTAGTCACTCACAAAGGTGGACCCAATGAAAGAATACTGAAGAATCTTTTCTGGCCTAGAAACACCTTCTTCCTACAACTTGTTGCGGAGCCACTCGCTGGACATCCTCGAACAGTCGTCGCAACCCAATACTTGTCACTATCACTTGAGATCGCACCAGGCACCTGCCAGTCAAAACTCTCTCTCTCCTGCTGCAGCTCCTTCTTATATACCCACACCTACATCACAAATTATCTAGGCAAGTCTCTGTTCTCCAACCTCCTGGAAAGGCGTCGCTTCAAAAGTCAAGCACCACCCCGAGAGATAAAGAGGGAACACGAACATTCCAGATCACGATATTTCCCTCGGTTACCCGATATTGGATGAAGGTGGTCGCCACCGCACATGGGCAACACAATGTATGCCAAACCTCTTTGTTATTGCCGCTGCTATATCGGTTTACACTGCTCTCCGATTACAGCGGCTTGCAGGTGGTTATCATGGAGTAATACAATCCATGCAGCACCCGAGGAGGTCTTTTAGCGCTGCCGCCACTGTATTTTATTTCGCCGCCCTGCCCGACAGCCACGGCTCCGAGGAGTGGGTGGGAAGGGGGACGGGTGTCCTAGCTCCGCCACCACAGTATCGTACCACACCACCCAGCCAGACAGTCGCGACTCGCAACAGTACTGTATAATCTCCGTACTATGAGTATGGGATATTATGACACATTGGTAAGTAAGAATGTTTCGTAGTGTACCGCCAGTTTGTGTATGCAGAGTAAACGTAGGCCTATTGTTGTTGGCAGTCTATTTGATAATATGTAGCAGAGATACTTACCAAGGTAAACAGTACTGTTATTATTCCTATCCCACTTTTCAACAGACATCAATAACCTAAATTATTGTACGTGTATGTATTGGTCATTACGACAACTCATAGTGATGACAATTGTTAATATCTCTCGTAATGAGGTTCCACTGTATTTTAAATCCCTGGATGTGTACCTCGTATGTTGCAATATTCCTATCTCTACTTCTGGGAAGAATTTCTCCATATGACATGTAGTGACTCTAACAGGCAAAGCAAAGGTCACCTTAATAACCCACCTTGGTTTCCTGCAACTGTCAATGAAATTCAGGTTTCTTTTGCACAGAATGTATAATGTTACAAATCATTGTCACTGGTCAAAAACATTCTCTCCTTCGCTTTTTTGTTTCAGACAGCTCTCCGTATTCCATTTTTCTGACAACAGAAACCATGACCCATATACTCATTACAATCACAAACTTTTCAAAATCTGGTCTGTAGAAACACATTTATGGATAAAGTTTCAAGCTACATACATCCTAGAAAAAACATCACAATTGACGAAAGCCTTATCCAGTATGTAAAGGGAGGCTTGAGTTTATCCAATACACAGCCCAAAAAGAAATGTTTGTAGGACTGAAAAACTGAAAACTGATGCCTTTAGAAGACGAAAAGTAACTGCATGAAATTGCCACTCAAAAAAAAATGTTTATTTTGATAAGTGTTCACACCTAAAATACTAAGACTATGAGCACAGAAACCTGAGAGTGAAACACAATGGAACCATAGGTTGGGAGGATAAAGTTGATCAGGATCTTGCAAGATATCCTATTCCTTGTAAAAAAATTTACTCACATGTTGGAACAGGCTTTGTAGCACTCCTACATACTTAACACAAATGCTAAAGGACTTGGTTATATTGTGGAAATGATTGACAAGATGGCAGGAAAACATTTCAAGGTCAGCATGTATCAAAGATACTGGCATCCATCCATTACACTCATTTCACTCAATGCATATTTCCCTGAGCCAATACCACTAACTGGCAAAAAATAAAATCAAACTAGAGAGTGTGAGACAGAGTGAAAGATACAAAAGTAAAAAAAATATGGTGTGAACTTCTGCCAACAGTGTAATGTGCCACTTTATATACTGCCATGTTTCCGAGTTTACAATACATTTCCAAGGACATAACAGAGCTGCCAATCTCCAATCACACCCATCAGTAATGGCAATAATATAAAAAGAACACACGTAAATCATGAACGTTAAAATGTTTCTCTGAAATTATGATACACACAAAATTGAACAGACAACAATATACATTAAATGAATAAGTCTGCGCATATGAATGACTGAATGAATGGGAGGGGAAAAAAAAAACAATTATCTGAATAGGTATGTTAAAAAATTCAACAAGACACCTGAAGGCCTACCTTAATGAAATGTTGAATCTTTAATTTAAAGCATTTGGGTAGTATAAAACTATTACTAATCACTGTCTTGTTTTATTTGCTTATTTTAACCTGGTTCGATAATAATTGTCTGCTTGGCTATCCCTAGGTCTTCTGAAAATTTCTTACTGAAAACAAACTTCTCCACTTGATCCATTTTTTCCACCTTTCTAGCAAGGCTAAAAATTCGTTCAGTAGCTTCAGTCACTGATTTTAAAATGAAACAACTAAGAATGACATTTTCACTATACTAGAATCGGTACTCCCATCGAAAACAAAAGGAAACTGTCTACTTATCAAAGATTCAATAGTTTCACTTTTAGTTTCACCAGCCATATACTGCAAATAACCAGAATGATCGGCTAGTTCTGTCTTTAAGGCTGTCCCAGATACTAGCATTAAAGATAGGGTGCAAGTGGATTTGTAGCAAACACAACCTAAGTAAGATAGAAATGTGAAATAAACAGCAAATTCAAGATATTTACAACACGATTCCGGCTACATAGGTAAAACTTTGTTTTTTGAAGACAATCTATTTTTTTCCCTATTTTTTAAAGTTATAAGAACCTCATAACTAACAGGCTATTGGATGTATGTAATATTCGTTTCAATAGCCAGATTTATCAAGAAACATGCATCAGAAAAGTCCGCGAGGGTATATATGTAGCTTTAACGCTGCGTAAACTATATGAAAAATAAAAAATTGTCTAGGTCATTGCGGCCGGCGTGGCTGGGAAGCCGTGTGGCAGACACTCGTGTGGAGTCGGGCGGCGAAGAATCAGCCCGCAAGGGTTGCCATATACCTATACTGCCAGCACTCAACACGCGCGCCCTGCGCCCACTCGGTCCGTGCGAAGTTTCTCTGCGGAAAATACTTTCTGGCAAACAACATGAAGAAAAATAAGTCAAACAAACAACACCCTTTTAAATCTGCAAAGACGAAGTCTGTGAGGAAGAAGATGTGTTGAGTTCGTGCTGTAATAAGGTCGAACTATGGCAGTTTATTGAAATGATGTGTGCTAAGAAATTGTAAGTCAACTTATTGAACTGTCTCACAGAATGTAATCTCTTTATTCAGTGACATTAATGATTATTCTTTTGAGCTTGGCCGTTCAAAACCTCGTCAGTCGCATACCAAACGCTGTACTTGATTTTTAATCTGGTAAGACATTTATGTAGTAGATAGGGAAAATGTTGGTAGCTAAACAGCTAATTTTTTAAAACTGATGAGAATGAATTATGTGACTTTAGAGCAGTACCGGAACGTAAGAAAAGGATAAATTGGAGATCTTCGAGAAAATCCGTCGACCAGTGTCATCGCATGTCATGGTTCCCACATGCGAAAAATCGGGGTTTACTCACTGGGAATCGAACCTGGATTTGGATCGCCGTGGCGGGAAATGAAATGATTTTGGCGGCTCTTTTGTGGGAATATAATATGATCTCTTCACCGCCGCCTGCCGTCCCAAGATGAATAGTAAAAAAATCGAGGAAATAAATAATTCTATTTTGCTCTTTGAGTCACGTCCAGATACTTGATATATTGTCGAGATGGCTAGCAGAAACAGATTACTACTATAAGCAGCTTTTAGCTTGAGCCGGTCTTACACTTGAACAGATGTTCCTGTTTTTAGGTCTTAATTTCTTGGGTTTGTTTCTTTTTGGGGTTTGAGTTTCTTTACTTTCTGTTGTAGGGTTTTTCGTGAGTTTTGAAGTGGGGCATAGAGCAGTGTGTCTGTTTGCCCCTTTGAAGACGACCCTGAGGCTGGCTTCGGCTGTCTCTTATTGTGTGAGGCATTGCCCCGGTTGACGGTGCCTTGGCCCCCCCCTTCCCCGCCGGACCTCCCGCTCCACTGGCCATGGAGGGGGGGACCTGGAGGGAAGGGGGGGTCGAGTTCTGCCGGCCGGCGGCAGGGGCGCTAACGAGGCGAGCGTGCCGCGGTGCGTGGAGAGAAGGTCACTCTCAGGTTGGAAGCCGAGCAGCTCACATCGCGAGCTCTGGGATCAGGGCTTGTGCCTTGGTAGGCGGTAATTCACGTGTAGAAGAACGGACGTGCCGGGGGGCGAGAAGTACACAAGCGTAGCTCGCGCTGTCGTGCTGAAGGAGGACATAAAATTGTCTTTTCTGCTCCGGGAGTGGTGAGCGTCCTTAACTTGAAAGGTTCATCGAGGATTTCGGTGAGTGACCAATTCCCTTTGGGGACTGTTTCCCTCGTCGCCTACCCCGAGTGAGTGTAATTGGGGCACGTCGGCAGTTGGGCTGTCGATGTCTTAGTGACGGCACAGTAGTGGGCGGATAGCACGCACTTGGTACAACATAGCATACGGGACGCAACAGGTCGAATTCTGGGCCCAAATTGTTTTAACTTTGTGAACATAACTCCACACTTTTGGGAGGAAACGTGGCGAGCATCGGTAATACGAGTGAGTGGTGATGTAAAACTGCCCACGAGTCAAATGGGGACGATTGTCAAAGGAGTGGATTTAAGTGCACTTGTATGTACATTAGGCTCATCGATAATATGAGAGATTGTTTACGCATTGTAATATAAATGGTACTTTTATCAGTGTCAGTGTATATTTAATGGCATGTAGCGGACACGTATGGAACTCTCGTATATATGTGAATTGCTTCTGGAAGTAGTTAATACATAAGATTTAAGCTATGTTGTGTTTTTCATTGCTCACGAACGATGTGTCAAACAAATTCCTGGTCACTAAATAGCTATAAGCGTTGGTTAGTTGACGTGGTTTTTTCTTGCCCCTTGTGTATTTGGAGCTGGTAAATTATTAGACCTTCAGCCTTCGGGAGTCGTTTCTATAGAGTTCGGCTCACACTAAGAGACCCAAGATGCTGAAGGCCGGTCGCAAGTTAACTTCTTTCAATACGCATACTGAATGCTTTCAATACTTCCGGGGCAAATCCCCTCCTAACAAGTAACCATACATGCTTATAGCGAGTTACTTAAAGGTTCACTCTTGAGCAAAGAAAACAAACTAGTTAAGTGAAGAACTTGCATTTAATGCCCACTTTACACAAAATACAAAAAACATATTTCAATCGCCAATTTGGCTCATTGCACTAATTAAATACCTCTTTATAATCATTTCAAGGCCGAGTTGAATCGTTCTCTCCACACACAAATCTTACCACAATTTTGTACATAGATCTATTAATTACTTTTAGTCAACCTCATTCACACCATTCCCGCCCCTCTTTAGCTCTACGGATTTGTGAATAATTAGCGAAAGTTACTGACGCCGTCTTTATTTGAAGCTCCCCCGACGTCTTGTATTATGCACACCAACTTGACAACCCAACTTGACCGACGGCCGTCCACTACTGGTTTCAGAGGCCTTTACCAGGCAATTAACTCCCCAAATGTACCTCCTCAGTCTCAAATTACGGAACATTCCCACCACTGGTCATGGGGCCCCATCGTTTTTTGAGGGACGGGAAGACTCACCATAAATCCGCCAACCGCAGTACCAGCTACTCTTAAAACGAGTCACTGCTAGACGATCCTTACACTCAGGATGCCCTCGTTCACTCGGTCGCACGCAACCCGCGACCATCCTGCTAGCTGCCTATCGCCTTGTAGCTCATTCCAGGCCCCTCGGTTCACAATTAAACATTCTCAGTGTAAGGTACTTGGCCTACCCACCCTGTTTATTTTTCCAAATTTCTTGCTGTACGACTTTGTAGTTCTTCTGGCTTAAACATAACGTAAGGACTTAAGACTTAAGGAAACCTAAGAGTATAATTTATTGGTGTAACCGGCGTCAACATAGACCTAATAGAATCCCGGGGAGTTTCGTAAGCACTAGCTATAAGAAAGATGTAGAGTGTGGAGACCCGGCTACCCGCAGCGACCATCAAGTGGAAGAGTTAGATGTAAGGACACGTGTTACTCATAGTTGCCGAGAAACGGTAAAATCAGGAAGAAAGACATTGAATTTGATTGTAATTTGTTTTTTTTGTAACTTCAGTAATTTGAGTTCATGAGCGGTGGGCTGAACCTAATCAATAATATAAATTTATTAAGTATCACGTCTGTATGATAGGCGAGAGCGTTCAGGTAGAGAGGCTGTAACTGAGTATGAAAATTGTTTGTTATTGTTCACGGTAAAAGGGAAGCCATTGTGTTTGGTGTGGTCACCTTAGATGTAT
>PNEQ01098534.1:0-29426 GCA_003012365.1 Medauroidea extradentata
GGGGGGGGAGGATGGGGGAAGGGGGGGTATTATTCCAAGATGGTAGATGGATGTAAAATAATTTTTTAGATTTTTTTTAATTTTTGGAAATTTTTTTTAAATTTGGGAAATTTTTGGAAAATTTTGAAAGTGACGTAATCCAAGATGGCGACCGGAAACAAGATGGCGGCCGGAAACAAGATGGCGGCCGGAAACAAGATGGCGGCCGGAAACAAGATGGCGGTCGCGGCACCACAGCACCACAGCCCCCAGCCCCTGTCCCAGAAGCCCCATAATATAACTACTGTAACTGTATGATATAACAAATAACCGGCAATGTTTGTTTATATAAGCGTTACATTTTACTATTAGATGCGTATTATTGGATGAAATCGGTATTGGGAGTTATTCAATGTTTATTATTTGGCGAGAGAAAATTTTTACTCTAAAATTTAAATTAGCTTAAAATTATTTCATAGTTACTCTTTAATTTTTCGAATACAATATACGGTAACGAAAGATAAAGTAATTAGATTCGTCCCTATTGAAATATTTTCAGTTAAATCTTGCCAAATTTTTAATCAGGAAGGAATTAGGAAAACTTCATCATAATAAGCGACACGTGTTCTTAGGGGGTTCAGTACCCGCCATGTTGGATTAATGGAACTTCTGTATTCTATTTGGCTTACAATTTTTCTGAAAATTTTTGTGTTTCGACAAAGCACAGAGAATAGTTTCTTACATTGTGTATAGTTGGCATTGCTTGGCTACTACTGTTTATACAATACATGTGACTACTCATAGAAAAAAATTACTTATTTCCTCCGGAATGTTACCGGTAAAAACTAAGAAAGGTAGTGAAGGTGTGACAATTTGGTAACGTCTAAGAAGGTAAGATATGTGCCATGTTAAATGGGAAATTGTAATAAATCTCGCTGTATGAACCTTACAGCGAAATTTGAAGAATTCGAAGATGACAGGTACTGATCCCCCTTCAAATGTATTACAGTGTGTTCGTAAACATGTTTTTTTTTTAATTTAACTGTACCTCGCGTGCACATTGTACCAGCGTACGAAAGGAAAACACTTCGGACAAAGCGGTAATGTCCTTATTAAGATACCATGCTTATCAAAAACACAGTTTCTTCCTCCAACATGGCTAAAACCGGCCTTTTCTGACTGCCGTACTTCAGAATGTACTAACCAGATGTATGTGAAACTCAGATTGAGATGTGCACTGAACTTTAATAAAGACGTTCCACCAATGAAGTTATATGGTCACCTCTTAGCGTCCCTTGGTGAAAATGGATCGGCGGGAACCTTGCACGCTAGTTCAGCGCTTGGTTCGTTGAGGCGATGTGGTATTTGATGTGCGCGTCAAGGTCGACCTTATGTCTCCGTCATTTCTGAGTCTCTAACACGCGGGTTGACAGCCCCCTAAAGATTCCTCTTTACTCCTGGTGTACAAATTATCTTGGTCGTAAAGATTATATAAATCAGAAATGTTTGCATGTATAGAATCAATATAATGTATATTTCCTTTAATATTTTTGCGCTAAACTTTCTTTATGCGTTAAATTCAATTTGTAAACAGTGATAAACAATAATATACTGATATTTTTCTATCACTGTTTATGGATTGCATTTTGCAAGTAATGCAAATTTAGCGCAAAATAAAAAAAAAATAAAAAAATCATAAAATTGGTTTTAGAAGCAACAATTTTTTTATTTATAATCTAAAACATACAATACGACTTGAAAAATAAGCATTTTTACATACATTACTTTTATATACCCTTTTTTATCTTTGTGTTACACACAACATGTGCAATATAATTAAGCTATTTTTTTTCTTGTAATTATTGATAGTTCAGAATGTTTGTTATATATTGTTACCTTTATCAAGTTTATTATTTTACATTATTAGTGTTAATGCTCCGTATTATACTGTTTAATTTCTAGAATTGTTGTGATGGTAATTATATTCCTCATTAAGTGAAATAACCCAACCCTATTGTGATTCATAAAATTATCCTTAAATCTATGTATCATTATCAACGCTAATTATAATTATCATTATTTAACCTAATGGGAACTATCTATGTCATAAAACTGCCTTGTCTTGATTTATTGTTTTGTTAGAAAGTATTGTGTAAAATGTAATTTATCCAGTAAGACTTATGTAATATTGGTATACATGGTACAGCGGAAGAAAAGGCGATAACGCATTAACTGCGCCACCAATAAAGACGCTGTTAAATTAAATAAGGGGTACAGAGTAAATTATTAATTTGCCGTATATAGCTGGCGCAAATAACTGTGTTGCAGTGTGTTAGAAGTAATTTTTTTTTTTTTTTTTTTTTTTTTTTTTTTTTTTTTTTTTTTTTTTTTTTTTTTTTTTTTTTTTTTTTTTTTTTTTTTTTTTTTTTTTTTTTTTTTTTTTTTTTTTTTTTTTTTTTTTTTTTTTTTTTTTTTTTTTTTTTTTTTTTTTTTTTTTTTTAAGAAATACTACTTAACGTGTGTTCTATATCTGTATATCTACGAAAAAAACACATGTGAAATTAGGCCTCTCTTTTTTTTCTCTAGATATCATGCCTCGAAACATGGTTTCGGGGCACCTCAAAAAAGCTAAAAACGGTTTTTCAGGCCGTGTTCCATCTCACCTTGGAGATGGTGTTTAGGGTTCTGCGTTTTGTTTTTGAGCAGCTTCGAGTGGGTTTATCTCGACTGTCAGTAATTGCCCTGCTGCCTGGTGTCCCATTGTCGAAACTTGAGAACGTTATTTGTTTTGATGTTGCATGTTATGACGATATGTTGGTTACAAAACAGAAAATTACTGTAGATCTAATTTGCGAATTCTAAACAAAGCATTTGGAAAAAGTTTACAAATAGATGTACTAAGTTTAACACAGTCAATTAATTATTATCTACCTATTTTTCTGCAGATTGCAATACGGCGACGCTTTGGGATTTTGCATTTGGTAATTTGTAACCTTCGGTAGTTTACAAAACTCAAAACACCAAAATATGTCACAGATTTGTGTACAAAATGGTGTCATGTGACCATTTTGTTAACAACCAGTGCCAGCTGGAGCACAGCCTCAGACTGCTGTCACGTAAAATAATACAAGTCGGAATCGTAAAATAAAAAATAGAGAAGCACGCGCTGGACTTAACTACGCACTTTCCGTAAATAAAAGAGTATAGTAATTGCTTGAAGTCCCATAGGAAAAATGCCAACGACCAAAACACTGCACTGTGTTTTTCGCGCGCACAAAGTCGACACAGTTGTTGACGCACGACCCAGTCTAGACTTTATCGCCTGCCTGTTTCTGTACCGCGGCTAATGTATACGCGCTGGATGCCGGATAATACAAAACATAACCATGGCCGGGGGGGGGGAGGGGTGGCATGGAGGTAAGAATACTCAGGAGATGGCTTGCTGTGACGTAGTTGAAGCCGGTTTTTTAGGTGTTCCCTCATGGCGCTGTGACGTTTTGAGGTTATGGACACTTGTGTTGATGCGTCTCTAAACAACAAAAACATCTCAGAGTAGTGCAACTTAACAATGTAAGGAACAAAATTGCTTGGACCGGGTAACATCATTACGAACTTTTTAGAATTGCGATTGGTTAAGGAACAGGCGGTTGCCATAATGGGACACCCAAAACGGCGACTTCACGTGGCTAGCTCCCATACATGGCCATAGGCAGGACCAACCCCTGGCCAGGGATGATCGTTTTTACGCTTGATCTTATGAACTATTTCTGACGACTAATAAGAACATGAATATTACATTGCACAGCAAGGAAGGGGGGGGGGGAAATTGGTGCAGTCACACCTCCATGTACCTCGGAGCTAAGTCTCCCACGCTATCTCAAGGTTGCTGGCTAGCTTTCATCTCTTTGTTTACAACTTCCCCTTCCCTGCTGTGTTAAAGGGTTAACTGGTCATGACACAATATAACAGTCCTTTACTAACCCTACACCTCACGCCAGTACGCAATATCAAATTAAATAGAAATTATATTGAACAAGTTATTGTAATCGAGTAACATTAACAAACAATTCTGATTACAACGCAATTTCAACAGACTCTGTACGAATGTTCTAACCTAAATTACTGAGAATATTAGCAGTTTTGTGTAAAAAATAATACGCATAACACACTACATCAGACATGTGTTCTTATTTGAAGGGAAGTCCTCGCCTGGCGCTTGGATGGCGTTGCAGGTGGTCATGCATATTATTTTTACGTGAAACCGCTTTACTTCTTCGATTAATGTTTAGCTAAGAAAAGAACACACACTTGAAACTACGCTTCTATAGTTTTAATAATTCAGCACTGTTGTAATAAATATGATTTTTTGCCATCTCAAAATGGTTAAAGTTTTTTCTTCTTCTGTAACTCTGAAAAGACCACCTGAATTCTTAAAGTGCAAAACGAGAGGCATGTGTTGGCCTTTACTCAAGTCTCATAGGAAAAAGAGTGCGACAAAAGTCTTGCACACCGGTTTGGCGATATACTTCTCGCCGAGCGTGGCACTCGAGCTCTTATCGCTCAGCTGTTCTCATGCGCCAAACGTGTAATTCTGAAACCAGTACAGACTCCTCTTAAGATAAATAATACAAACTACTACAAATTTATTTTCAATCTTAGAATCAGTTTTTACTTCATGAAGTAAGAGAAAATTTTGATTGCGTGAGGCACCTATAGGTTTTTTTTTTCTCCGTGAACAAGGAGGAAAATATCTTGCGGGCGTGGTGTGAGATCCCGAGAAATGGTACACGTACCGAGAAACAGGTACAGGTCCGACATGAGCCGGGCTGCGGTGTGTCTTGAAGGGCAGGGCCAGACCAGAGCGACCATAAAGACCTTGCGGTGTGGAAGAGCAGAGAAGGGGTAGGTTGTCAGACGGGCTGGGTCGTGGTAGAGTGGGTAAAGAAGGGGGGAGCAGGGGTGGAGCGCTGTGCAGTATTTCGGCGGGTCGTACAAGCATCCGCAGACAGATCAATACAGTATCAGGCTTGCCAACACACACATATCCAGCCAGCCGGTGTCTAGACGCTCACTCACACAGCCCCACGCCGGTCCGGGGAGGGGAAGGCCGTGTCGACACCCCTACTGCGGGACGACACTGCTCCCCCCCCCCTCCAGGTCACCTATAATTAACAGGAGTGTGTACCGGTTTCAAATTTCCGCGTTTGACGCGTGGGAACAGAGGAGAGATAAGAGCCAGATTACCACGCTAGATGAGAAACATATCGCCTTTATTCACAGCGCGCCAAACAGACGTGGAAGACTTTCGTTCTAGTCTTTTTCCTATAGGACTTGTGACCTTGGAATTTTATTTTTGAATAATATGAAGTAAAGACTAAAACACGCCTCTCGTTTTGCACTTTAACAGATTCAAGAGGTGGAGTTACAGCAGTGTAAAAAAAATACGTTTTTAGCCATTTTGAGACGTCCAAAAATCATGTTTCTGACAAGCGTGCTGAAGTTTTTAAATTATGGAAGCGTAGTTAATATCGTGTGTTATTTTCGTAGACAAACGTAATATGAATAAGTTAAGCGGTTTGACACGCTGCGACAACGTCCATGCGTCAGTCGAGAACTCCTCTCAAGGTCCTGAAACATTCGTTTTTTCTTTTGTTCGCAAGTTAGACGTTAAACAACTGTAAGTTTATGTCGCATTTGCAATTGGCCTTGACTTATTTGACACTTCGTGGAATGAGCTAAGCCAATAATAAAGCAACAAATAAGTGCATGTCTCATGTGGTATCACTGTGTCAGCTATCAACCTTAGATTGCAGTACAGGGCTTATGGCGCGCGCTGTTGCCAGATCACAGACTCGGTACGAAGTTCTGGAGATGTACTACTACATAATTTTGAGTACTAGAATATTATACTTTATATATTTCATGAATTGATAGCATTGTAAATGGTATAAAATTAAGCTTTAAAATGTATACCTAGTAACATTTTTATATTACTTAAAAAATATGGAACAGTTAACATACTTCACTGGTATGAATTAATTAGATCATTAGTAATAGGCAATTCGTAAACAAATTCTTATTATCACATAGGCTACCTACCTAGTAATAATTATAGATACTCCCGATAAAACATGACAAGACAAGAATGTGGTTGGGGTAATGTTGATTATGAAATCGAAGATGAAAAACCAGATGTGTAGAAACTGGAAAATTTGGTTGTTTCGGTATTTATTAACTTTCGTAAATTAACAAAAGAATATAAACGTTTGGCCGTGACGTCAATGTCAGGTTCGATCCCTCATTTTATATACTTTAGTAACACTTCTTTTTGAAGTTTAAACCGATACCAGAAATTTGGCTGTCAGCATTGTTTAAATTCGTTTTACTATTATTATATTGTTCTTTCAAGACAAAACCATTCAGTTTAAGCTGATTATATATTTCCAAGAATTTTCGTCAAAGTACTAATTAGCCGAAACCAAGAAATTTCCAGTCTTGAAAAATAACTAAGACAGTAAAAACTTTGCAAACAAACTGTGCGACAGTTTTTTTTTTTTTTTTTGTATTTGCTCTAGTTTAGGTTTTAGATTTATCTATTAATTTCATCCTGCTGACCACAGTTGACTACACAGTATAACAATTAACGTTAGGCCTATATAAAATTCTCACTTTTTTTTTAAACTAAAAACTTTTTACGTGAATAGATTTCACGTGGCTGCCTGATACGGGTGCACGCCTGGATTATTTTAAGATACGGGACGAAAAAAAAGTACTGACAAAAGGAAGACTATGTTATTAACTTCCTGGGCATTACAAAACCTCACATTCAGTAAAGATAACGGAACTTCGAGCGCCCGTCAGATGTCTTGAGATGGTGGGCGAGTGCGTTGACCTAATACGCAACACATAACGGTTAAAGCTATTGTAGTGCTGTAACTTTTACAAATAAATTCAGCTCATTACGAACAACTTTCTGGCTTTAATCCTCCATCTAACTTCAAAATAGAAAAGTTTCTCACTGACCAACTTTTTGATGCTTCATTCTGTAATGTAAGATATCATCTGAAAATATTTTATCACTAACGTTTTCGTCTGCAATTTAGTCCAGGATTCGCGTGGTCTTATTATTATGCGTTTTTTTTTTCTGGACACCACATATACATACATATTATTATTATTATTACTAATAATTTTTCCTCTTAAGGACAGTGTTTCAACTTGAATGTCTCATGATAACTCAATTTTCATTTATTTCCCTTCTTCGTCTACTCTTCCCAAAATCTCCTCATTCTTTGACTGTGCTCCTGTTTCCTTGTTTTATCCACATTGTTCCTGTTTATATATATACACATACATTACACACACACCCACACACACATATATCATTCATCAACTTTCACTAGGGTTTCACAAAACCTTACGGTATCATCCCAAAATTTGCCCAGAACGATTCCGGGAAACCATGGAAAACCAAAATGAGGGACCAGAGGCGAGAATCGAGCCCGGATCCTCCGGAGTGCGAGTCCAGCGTGCGCCACCTCGCTCGGTAATTGAATAATTGTATTGCACTTCTAATACGACGCTAAGATACGGAACTTTTTTTCTTCACGGTGACCAACTTAACTGGCAGCCTGCCAGTCAGTGTGGCGTTTAAAATACACCCGGCTACGTGCTGGGGGATTTTTTTTGTTGGGTTTATTTTGAAACTTGTCGTGCCAGTTAAACCAGCCGTGTCAATTTATTGCGGGGCCAACGTGCAATCATGTGGTACTTTATGACGGTTTATAATCTCAGTTGTTTCGCTGCAGTCGCGGGCCCAGTGCATCGCGGCCTGGGAACAAAGGGGAGAGCCGAAATTGGCGCGGCTGAGCGGCCGAGGGGGCGTAACTCCGCGGAACTAGTTTGCAGGCCCTCGGGTGGCCACGATCTGTTTCGCGGTACTGCCTGCATGCCAGATTTACCCCGTGACCGTGCGCGCACACTGCAAAAAAAATTATTGTACTTAAAAATACGTGAGAGCGTGGAAAGTGATAGCAAGACATATTTTTCGTTCAGATACACCGAAAAAAAAAAAATTGTCGCACGTATTTAAGGCTATTCTATGTAGTTTTTTTCATTGTTACAAATACTAAAAAAAAATTGCGGAGTGGTTTAGAAAAAATTCCAAGACAAGAGCAGTCATACGATACACAATTCTATGTACAGCAAACTGTGTGTTACAGAAAACCAGAGAATGCACACAAATAGACATGTCAACAAACAAAAGGACTTTGTTTGGAATTGCCAAACATAGGTAATATCTACAATTCCACAAGAAATTAGTCAGTGAGTTACGAGAAAAAGTAACTCAAAGAACACACAGGCACAAAAAAAAAGATAAGTATGTAACTAAGATTATACCACAAAAGGAATTTCGTCAATAAGTTAGGACAAAAAATAATTACAGCTACAGACAAAGCAAAAAAAAAAAAAAAAAAAAAAAAAAAAAAAAAAAAAAAAAAAAAAAAAAAAAAAAAAAAAAAAAAAAAAAAAAAAAAAAAAAAAAAAAAAAAAAAACTTTGAAGCTGGATGTAGACGACGAAGCAAAATCCCAGACACCTTGAGTAAAACGAACGAATCCCTGCTGATGAGTTTGTGAACAGAGTAAAGGAATTTTTTTTTTCTCAGAGAAGTGTATGATTTAACATTTCTGGGAGTTCTACAAGGATCAGAATTTTTTCTTTTCAATTATGAATAATTTCACAGATTTTATTTATTTGCTTACGAAACTCATTTAACTGCAGGTTAAATTGCCTCAATTAGTTTCATAAACTCTATCAAATCAAGATGAAGTTGAAATATGCATAGTATTATATTTAAAATATGTATAATGTTAATGCAGAACAAGCAAAACTGGTTTCGGTAAATTTTTTTCCTCGAGTTATGCAGCTATTAAATTGGAATTCCTTTTTACAAAAAAAAATGATCCAATGTGTTTTATAGTCGTACATTAATTTTTAGATCACTTTTTTTTTGTATAAAATGTTCGAAAACCTCTTAAATTTTGTATAATTTTCAGTGTAAAAGTCGAAACCGACTAAATAAAATTTTAAGTAGCAAGTGCTTTATTTTATTTATTTATTTTTGTAATCACAACAGACAAGAATCTTAATTGTACTTACTTTGGCTGTCCACGTATTTGGTTGCGAGTTTCAAGCGTATAAGACAGGAGTATGCTCATGCCGATAAAAACTATGTTCATGCACGTTAACACAAAAAAAAAAGTGCGATCCTAGATAAGAGATTTTTATCACCTTTATGAGCAAAAAAATTTACCAGAGTGATGCCAGAATCACGTAGGAATTACAAAAGATGTACGCCAATCAGCACCGAGCATTCTGTGACGTCAGCAAGCCAAAATGCGAATTCCGTATAGAAATTAAATAGATTTCATTCGATTCGGGATCTAATTTTGCGCCCAAATGGCGAAACTGGTAACTTGTTAGTAAACTGATGTTTATTTATTTTAAAAGGGACCTTTTTAAGCAAACTTGTAAATGTGCGTTTATTTCCACTTTTAGCGGTAGAAATTTTACACTCTTCTCTCGCGATGGCCAAAAAACTGCAAAATATTTACTCTGAGCATCTCGTAGAAGCAAAACTTTTACACAACTTTGTCGAAGAGTAACGGAGAGTGAAGTTGAAAATGGTGAAAAGTATAGTCGGTTTACTACATGAACTCAGAGAAAAAGTGCACGTGTTGTTGATTACAAACATGGGTAGAAACATGCAGATGTCGATTTAAGAGTTGATACCTCGTGCCAGAATATATATATAATAATTTGTAGTTGGCAATTTTTTTTTTCAAAAACTACAGTTTTGATTGCTTCTAAATGTATGTAATCTGGATACCTCGTAAAACAGATATAATATATGCAGTACAGGGTCGTCATTTGGGGCCACAAGGGGGCATATGCCCCCCCCCCTGGATTTAGAATTTTATGTTTATAAATATATTTTTTGTATTTTTAAATTTAAATCATGCTAACGTAAGTACATAAAACTGAAGTTTTATTATTAATGTTTCTAATTTATACATGCTTAATTAATAAAAAAGATGAAACAAAATCACTGCTGCCGGAAAACAAAATCTGCCCCCTCCCCTAGAAAAACCTGAAATGACGCCCCTGATGCAGTACGGTAGCTTGTTTATTAGTTTAATTTTTCTCTTTTCTATCTTGAGGGATGGGTCCGGAAATTATGTTTCTAATAAATGAGCCGACTTTTTAAAATAGTAGCGACACATAGCCTAAATTGAAGTGTGTGTTCTTTTCGTAGGTATACAAATATAATGAGCGTTAAACAGTTTCGTCAAAACAAGAATAGTTTTTGACTGGCTGCAACGGATTTGAAGCGCAGATAGGGAGGCCTATAGTTGTACTTAGACGACAGAAACATTGCGCGTCAGTTAGGCTCCTGGAGCGTCAAAGCCGTTGTCGTTCTATCGTTTGTGTTCTTCAAACATGGAATACAGCTTAAGAGGGCGTGGTACATAATTCAACGCTAAAAGCATTTATCTATAAATGTAGGTTTCTTGAAGCCAATTTGCGAAAATTAAATAACAGCAATCCTACCACCACAGTTTTAGCCAACGTTTTAAATAAAATTGTTTCGAGTGTTACAAACTTCTGAGGCACAATGTCTGACGCCGGAAACTCGTGCATTTAACTACGGCGCAAGAGATCGCGCGTAACGAATTAGTAATTCTGGATCAATATTTACTCAAAAAGTTGGCAAATACCAGTATCTAGGATTGTCATTGAGTATTTTATCCATATTTGCTTAAAAAAAAGCGTAAAATAGAATGGGAAGTGCGTAATAATATTATACAATCTTCGCGCATAAAATAAAAGGGTTCGTGTGTGTGGAGTTGTGGTAAGGGAAATGCACAACAAAGATATTTGTACAGTACATTTGAAGGAAAAAAATAGTTTTTAGTTGCTAATTTTTTTTCTCCAATAAGTTTTAATATTGTCTAACAATTCTGTATACTTGATTTGCAACCCGTTTTCGTTAATTTCTTACCGATTTCTTTTAGATGTTGAGCAGTTCTTTGAAGTCTCACAGAAATTACTTCGTAGTTTGTTTCCAATGAAAAAACAACTTGAAACTGTTTTTAATTTGTGAAATAGTAACAGACCTCTGAAGTTGATTTTTTGGTTCACACTACTGTTCATTAATATTGCGCCAGTTTTTTGTATAGGTATTTGGAATTTTTTAACCCTTCAGAAATATTTGTGTCATTTTTATCTTAGTGTCTGATTTTTTCCGTAAACGTTCATGCTGTTCAATGTAAAGTGAACACTTCTGAAGACGGATATGTTCAAAATAGTAAACAAAATGTTGTTTATTGTGGTCAGCGTAAGAATATGGTGAAGTATACCTGCAGTCTGATAATAACGTTTAAAGAGCTTCGTAATGTTGGAGGGGATGCGACGATTAGTAAACTGATACAGTACACTTAGGAACTCAAGAGGGCGGATCCAACTACAGGTCAAAGAAAGTGGATACGGGGGCCTTCGCCCAAAAAAAAATTTAAGTTGCAAAATGGTGCTGTTTAAAACATTTCTTAAACAAAAAATAATAATGTACCACTTTAAAAATTTGTAATATTTTGCTGATAAACTATACATAAAAGGTAAAAAGCAAGGGGGGTGAAGATCCCGGCCCCTGGGACTTATAGGCTCCTCCCCCCCCCCTCCAAACCAGGATCCACGCCTGTTGGGAAGTACCCGTAAATTGACCTACAAATTGTGGACTTTGAGAGTCACGGTCTGTGTTGAAGTAGAAATAACTGGCACATTTCGCGAAATATCTCCCACTCGACCTGCTCCCTTGGCACGTGTGTATGTAATACCAGTTAGTAGCGCAGAAGTGCAGCAGTAGGCCTACGTAGGTGTTACGTAGCGCGGTAACAAATGAATGAGGGTGACTGAGGAGATTATGGAGCAGAGGGAATTGTAGTCCTCCTTGATATCCCGTCTACCTATGGTATCACCACAACCGAGTACTATATGTAAGATCCAAGGAGTGACTCCATCCTGTCATCGAAAGGGAATCGTCTTGGAGGGAATTTATCGGTACACCCCCTCCCCCCCTCATTTTCCCGTAACATTAGCTCACTTGATGCGCTGGTAGACGTAACATACTGCGATTTGTTGCTACGTAAACACAAAATAAGAACCTCGCAACAATTTGTAGGTAAATTCAGGGTATTTCCCAGCCTCTGCCGCTCTAAGTGTACTTAATCAATTTACCCGTCTTTGCATCCCCTACAACGTGACGAAGAGCTTTCAACGTTATTCAAGGAAATCCTATATACAGGTACTGTGAATTCATAATTTTCACTGGCGCAGTGGCTGGAGCACTCGCCTCCCATCAAGGCTATCCGGTTCCGATTTCTGGCCGCTGGTCCCCCGATTTCCGCATGTGGGAATCGTACCGGACGATTCCGTTGGCTGGTGGGTTTTCTCGAGGATCTCCCGTTTCCCGCGCCCCTTCGTTCCAGCGCTGATCCTTACTCAACATCACAGAATAAATTATTCTTACTACTTATTTATTCTGTGCTATGTACATCATGTCACCCCTTGTGATATTGGTTGCAGGTTACTTGCTAACGAGGGTGGAGAGGAAGGTGGGCTCCCCGGAGAAGCCATTATCTGACCTCGGACTCATCTCATATCGCAGCTACTGGAAGGATGTCCTGCTGCAGTATCTCTGCAACTTCGGCGGAAAGGATCTTTCTGTCAAAGGTTACTGCTCTTGTTTCTCACAAAGCTTTGTAAGGTCACGTGTGCCTGTCTGTCTTGATATGAACGTTGGCGTAGCTCCTCATCAGTCGAATTATTCGATTATTTTATTTTTCCCCTCGTTTTGAAATTCCGAGAAGAAAACTTTGAGATTTTCTATTATAGTGTGAGCTCTATTTACCTTACGCTACAGCACACAGTGAACTCGGTTTAATATTTAACCAATATTTAGACTGCAATTTGTTCAAAAAAATTAAGGCAATTATCTATCATTTCTACTGCGTTCACGATATAATTATTTTTTATTCATAAATGGAAGCAGTTTTGTTTCAAATGGATTTTACTGTATAGTCATAATTTTTTTAGACAAAAAATTAGATATATTTGGTTAATTAGTTCATTCATGAGAATTTACTGAATTGCATAGTTAGCTGAAACCATTGTGTATTTTGGCTTTTAAAAATTAATTAACACAGTACACACTGTTTTTAACAAAACTATGCTACAGTTTTTCGGTATCTACTTTCGTTAATGTTTAAAAAAAAGTATCGTTAAAGTAGTACAAATTATGGATCATGGCCTTAATATGTGTAATTTGCTGGACTGATTGCGACCTAAATATAAACGTTAAAAGTCAAACTGCGATGCTTGTACTGTAGCGTAAAGAAAATAGGATTCACGTTATAATCGAAAATGTCACATTTTGCCTTCTCAAAATTCCATAAAAGCGAAAAATTAAGTAATTCAATATGTCGACTGATGCGGAGCCATATTGGGAATGACACACAGCCATTTTGATTTACAGTAGTTCCCCCTCTTCAAGTGTTCTTGAAGGCGTATCAACCTTTTTGACACATCACGCTCTAAATGCTAGTCTGCTGCACCTTTTTACATTGTTAGATAATAAATTACTTCGATGTTATCTTACATTTGTTGGAAGATAGAAAATAACAAATTCTCTCTTATCTTCCAACATTAGACACTATGCCAGTAATTTATTATCTAACAATGTTAAATCGTGTAGTAGATTTAACATTTAGAGAATGAAATGTCAGAAATATGAATACAACATTCTAAAAACTTTGCAGCGGGTAAAATATTGATAATAACATATTGTCGTGCAACATTCCCCTTAATTATCAGTACGCCTGGAAGCAAAAACTATGATATATACTTGTGGGTCTCTGGTTAAATGAAAATCTCGACAGTTGCACTGATACGTCTAGTTTACCAACGAGGCAGGTTCACAAGGAATTGGATGTACAGTTGTCTACAACTGTTGATGCTCGAATAAATACAATATTGGTCTGATAGAACATTCTTGATCTACTTCTGCAATGGTTATCATTTTAATTGTCATAATTTAAATAATTCTAATTGCTCTGAAAATACTGGGATTATAATCTTTGTGCGTATTACGTTCTTTTTGCTCCAAATGGTGCAAGGAGTAAATCCTGTGTGTGACGGTTACTAATCGTGAATCATCCTGGTGTGTGTGTAATATTTATTCATGTATGAAGTAATGTAACATACCACTTTATATTAATCAACAATTGTGTCAAAGCAATGAAAGATCAAGGTTTTGTTTAATTAATTTTTTTTGTACAGAAGTAGATTTCTAAAGTCGATTTTCAGGGTAGCATTCATTACTCAAATTGTAATTCACTTTACGGTAAAATTGAAATCACATTTTCGACTTACTTTTCCCTAAGCTATTGGCACACAATGTTAATATACTCCTTCCTGAATCACCCGTATATGTGTATGTGTGTATACGAATATATTTGTTTGATGTGGGAGGGAGGGGATGGAAGTGAAGTGATTTTAGTTAGCACGTAACATGTAGGTCTTTAGTACTGGTTAGAGGTGACATGATGTATGGAGCAGTGCTGGAATGAAGGGGAACAGTAGATCGAGAAAACCGGCCGGCCGGCGGCATCGTCCGGCACGATTCCTACATGCGAAAATCTGAGGACCGACCTCGCCGGGAATCGAACCCGAAACTCCTTTGTGGGAGGCGAGTTCTCTAGCCATTGCGCCATCCGCGACCCTGAAGGGAATTGGGGGGTGGGGGAGGAGAAGAAAGACAGAGAGTATTGCTACGCTGAAAATAAATCTTAAATTAATAAACAGTAAAACTTTGAACAATATATATGCAGCAAAAGATTAAGTAGTTTATTATAATTTTTTTTCGGATTATTTAAAATTTCTACCGAATACTGATCAAATTGTAGACATTATTTGTGATGACATTTTCCTGTTACATTTCATGCGACCTTTAGTTTATGAATAATAATATTTCAAATGTCAAATTTTCACGGTTTTTTTTTCTTACCCATAATAAACAACTTGCCAGCATAACTAATGAACATATTTCCTCAATGTGGGTGTAAATTAGCCTAAAATTTTACAGTGAATAACGTGTCGGGAAACACATGTGACGGGATATCTTTATGTCATTCTTTCTTTTTACATGGTGTACCTATAACAGTGACGTCTTAAATTTGTAGTCGAGCTGTGCTACTTTACAAAATGCCAGACGTACAACATTAAGCCGGACAAAAGATCATACATTGGATGAAGAACTGTCAAAATAAAAGATTTAGTTATATCCGGCAGATTTCCAAATATAACAGAAGTAGGCTATTTATTCATATCGTGATTTCTTCCAAAATTGCGTTCTCACGAAAATAAAACCTACAAAAATCAAAGCTTGGTTATTGAACTATCAAAATATGAAATTTGATTACAATAGATTTTGTAGTTCTCGAAGCACGATAAATTCACAGAAGTCAAATCTATTTAACAAGATTAATGCTATGGTAGTTATAATTATATTTATGTATAATTGTATTTAAATATAATTAAAATTAATAATATTATGTAAAAATATAAAAATGGCCGTCATTTTGAAACTATACATACGGAATTAACTAAATACATAAAAGTCAAGTCACCTGACTAGGTTATTTATTTGTACCGAGTTTGATAAAATTCTGAAATACGGTTCCTTAGATATTTAGTGGGATAGAAAAGAGTTAAAATTGCCAACATTGTGAAACTATGAACGCATCATAAACGAAATACAAAAGTCAAGTCAGGTTACTAAGAACTATATGTGTACCTAGTTCGATGAAATTCGGTCCACGGGATCAAAGGTTTTCAGAGGGACTCACAAACAAACGCATAGACACACAGACGTCCACATATTATTTATATGAATATTCATGTTGTGCTATGTTACTGAATATCATAATATTAATTTTATTTGAATTTATGTAATAGTTCCAGAGATAATAAATAACAGCAAAATAATGTTAAATAGCCGCCATTTTGAAAAATATAAACCATGTATAAAATACATTTAAATCTTGTAACTATTCTAAGTACTTTTTTATGGAATTTTATGAAATTATATATATATATATATATAGAGTTGCAAGTAGATCCGCTGGTTATACTGAATGTGTTATATGTTGTGTTGCAGATATCAGCCAAGAGATGGCCATAAACTCTTACGACATAGTTAGCACACTGCAAGCGCTTGGTATGATGAAGTACTGGAAAGGAAAGCACATCATTCTCAAAAAGCAGGTCAGTTTCTCTCTTTATTTCCTTCCAGTATACAGGTTGTCCAGAAGCAACCGCATTGTAAGCACACCACGCGATTCTTGGCCTAAATTGGAGACGAAAATGTTAGTAGCTAAATGTTGCACGATGACTTTTTACGTGCACAATGTGGCAACATAGCACTGTAGTTCGTCCCCACTTGCGCTCCACAGATATCTTACTTATCTTACTTGTACTGTTCTGAGCATCATACGTATTATGGGTACATGTTAAAATCCCCAGCAGTCCAAACATTATTCTACGTTTAGTTGACATAACATACATAAAATAATAGCCAGACGTGGAGTGCGAGAGCGGACTTTATTTATTTTATTTATTTAATACAATACAATAACAATGCAATTTCAACATTCATTGATTTCGTTTGAACCCCTTGAGCATAGCTCTATTTGGGGTCCTATTATAATTTTACAATTTTGGCAGAGTAAGAAACACAATTTACAATAAACCATTTAAATTATTTAAATATATTACATGGTTAGCTTATTATCGCATAAGAAGGGAATATGCACAAGTTAGAGATAAGGATACTATTAGTTTTAAGACTAGGTTACAATATGCGAATTATCTATACAATCATACATTGAAGATGATATCGTCCTCATAATTTAGCCTTTCCAGCAGTAGTTTCCTTAGTTCATACTTAAAGTGAGTATGTTTTCTGGTAGTTTTTAATGAAACTGGTAGTGCATTAAAGAGCTGGTAACCATGGAAGGACCAAGCCTTCCTGCCTGTCTCAGTATTTATGCTCTTTAAATACTTACAAAGTTTGTTTGATGAGTGAAATGGATATGTTTTACTGATTCATCACAGGAGGGGTTGCCACATTGTGCACGTAAAACGTCTTCGTACAACAGGATTCGCATGGTGAGCTTATAATGCGGTTATATATATATGCCACTGTCGTAGAAAAACAGGTCTGGACACTCGCCTATCTACCAATGTATTTTGCTTGACCTCCTTGTTGTTTGGCTGCAGTTCACCAAATTACTGACAATGTTCTGCATCTTTGGCGCTGCAATCAGGGCGGTCGGACGCAAACTCCGACAATTTTTTTCCATTGTTAAATTTATAATGTAAATAAAGATTGCTGGAGGCTTTTCTTAAATTTTTGAGCGAAGGAAGTATTTCATAAATTGACAAAAAAAATACGTTTTGATAAGTTGTTTATCTAAGTTGAAAGGAAGTGGGCGGAGCTTGAATCCGACCGCCCTAACTGAAGCGCCAATAAAACACAATATTCTCGGTAACTTAGTGAACTACAGTCAAACAACAAGGGGTTCAAGTTTACAGGCGAGTGTCCTGACCTGTTCTTCTACGGCCGTGATATAGAACCTACACACACGTCATTCGGGTTAAAGTAAACACAAAAAATTTAACCTTTGAATAATATCACTAGCCGTTACTGCATACGATTCAACATTAACCATAGTTGTTTAACTCCCTGTATGGTTGGCAGCAAATTACCTAATATAGTTCCGTGTATTTTCCTATTTAAAAACAACAATACTGAAATTAAATCAACCGAAATCGACATATTTGTATTGTATGTAATTGATGAACTTTGTTTTATGATACTATATAAGTTATTACTGACAGCACAATTTATCTTACGCGCGCAAACATCAAGTGACGCGTCGAAAGAGGTTAGACATTTCCGTTCGTTAGACGTCATGCGCGGAAAGATATGAATTGTCTGAAAATAGAACTTTAGCAGGGCTTGTTTTAGTGCTCACTTTATCCCGAACAGGTTTTATATATATATATATATATATATATATATATATATATATGTATTTTTTTTGTTAAACTATTACTAAGTTGAGGGTAACAGATAGCGGATTCAACTCTGGAGTGGACCTAAGAATCACGCGATTGGAATTCTACTATCATCACGCTCCGTCTGGGTTGAAGTAGGAGTGGAGTGAGTAATCAAATACAGTCGTCGAGATGGATTGGAGTGTAGAATCTAGATTGAAACATTCACTGTAACTTTCACAGGACTGAATTGGACGAAGTCGAAGCAGTCGCCATGTAATAAGTTAGAATCGTCCTGGGATAGCAAAATATCTCTAGAAGTAATTTGAAGTGCAAAATAAATGTGTTCTGCTGTTTTTCCATTAAACGTTATGAGATACGTATCAATGTGGTAAATTTACATGGAAAAAAATAATTTATAGTCTCATAATTGTCACAGTAAGTTTTATTTTAATTATTTACGCTTTATTTACACATAGCTTATGCTGCTATATAGTGTATTGCCACAAAAACATAAAATGTACTGAAAATTTAATAAATAATTAACACTTGAAAATTCTTTTATTGTTCTGGATGAAAATGTAATTGAATGTTTTGTATTGTTACCGATAATAGGGCTCTTAATAGGACGTGATAGATGGATAGGCCGCAGTGCTCAATTCTTCTATTAATATATACACTTTTTTTAAAGTCAACATGGAAAAACTGCAAAACAACAATCCTTGATGATTATATTTACCAACTTTATTAGCAAACATTTACCCGGAATGATGCATTTGCTAAGCCTGATCTCTTGCGCAGCAATTAAATGTACGGTAATTCGGCGTCAGAGATTGTTCTTCAGATATACGTTACTCTAGAAAATTTTGTTCCTCAGAAAGTTGGCAAAAACTATTGTCTGCGACGTTTTTTTTTTTTTTTTTTTTTTTTTTTTTTTTTTTTTTTTTTAATTGGTTTCGAGAAACCTGAAATTCTGAATTGATGCTTTTAGCTTTGAATTATATACCACGCACTCTTAAGTTTGGCATTACACACAGAGAGGTCGTTGACTTTTCTGACTGTATTTCACGTCATTCTTTTCCTCTCCAGCAGCCGACATGCAGCTGTGGCCAAGCTTTTTTTCTTCTCAGAATGGTATATTTGTCAAGTGCTAAAATTTCCACGAACTGGATACTACACTGTGAGCAGCAGTGCGAAGAGAAAGGCGGAGTGTCGGTTGCAAAGAGGGCTTGAGGCCAGCTAGGCATGGAAAGGAGTAAATATCATGTGGAGTCGTTTCACGGTTGATTAAGCAATTTCGAAATGCGCTTTTGAAATAAAAAATTTGTAAGTGCAAGCAGGGCGCGGTTCACCTCAGTATGTAACGTTTTTATTTATTATATTTGTACCAAATATTAATTTTATTATTTTAATCGTAAATTGTGACTAAATCTTACTCTTAGGAAATTTTTGTATCTCTCATAGTTTTTGCGTAGTGAGTCATAAGCGTCAAAATTTCCACTTTACGGTTTTAAGTACGCCACTAAAACCAACTGACATACCAAACAAAAAAAATTCACAGTGTATAACAATGTTGTAGGCTATGATTTGACATATATAAAAACGAAAATAAATAGATTTATGTATTTTTAAAAAAATGTTGAAGTTATTAAATTTTCATTTAAAAAATCTGCATGATTTATTAAATACAAAAATATTTTATTTGTTGTTTTTATTTATGTCAAATCATAGCCTACAGCATTGTTATACACTGTGAATTTTTTTTTTTGTTTGGTATGTCAGTTGGTTTTAGTGGCGTACATAAAACCGTAAAATGGAAATTTTGGCGTTTACGACTCATGACGCAAAAACTACGAGAGATACAAAAATTTCGTAAGAGGAAGATTTAGTCACAATTTATGTTTAAAATAAGAAAATAAATATCTGGTACTAATATAAAAATTTAAAAAAGACGTTGAAAACTGAGGTGAATCGCGCCCTTTAGATCGTGGGTACCTGGCGCATAGACGACGTTGTAGCGTATCACGTGAATCTATTTTTTTTTAACTCGACACCGTTTAAATTATTCCTATTGATGTTATCTACGAACCCAAAAAAACTGCACTTCTTACTTTTTAAAAATTCTGCACGCTTGTTAAAGACGTGATTTTCGGACCTCTAAAAATATATATATTTTTTTTAATACTGCTGTGCCTCTGAAAATACGACCTGAATTCGTAAAGTGCAGAACGAGATATTTGTGTTAGCGTTTACATCATACTATACGAAAATAAAATTTTAGGGTCACCGTTCAAAGTCACGTAGGATAAAGACAAGTTTTTAGCGCAGTGAATAGAGGCGATATGTTTCTCGTCGAGTGTGGTGGTACTCTTGCTCCGCTGTTCTCACGCGCCAAACGCGGATATTTGAGCGAGTGAGATATTTTGGTCAGCGCTTAACATCGTGGTATTCAGCGCGGGTGAGGGGTGACATGAGGTGAGTGTGGAGCTGCGCCGGAATGAAGGAGCGGGGGAAATGGGAGATCCTCGAGGAAACCCGCCGACTAACGGCATCGTCTGGCACGATTCCCACATGCGAAAATCCGGGGTCGACCCCGCCGGAAATCGAACCCGGAAATTCCTTGGTGGGAGGCGAATGATCTGACCATTCGTTAGGTTAGACTAAGTTAGGTTAGTTTTGATTAGGTTAAGTTAGGTTAGGTAACCTAACTTTACCTAACCTAAGGTCAGGTTAGGTCACCTAACTTAACCTAACCTAAACTAACCTAACTTAGACTAACTAACCCAACTTAGCCTAACTTAAACTAACCTAATCTAACTTAAACTGACCTAATCTAATTTTTTTACACAGGACTACTTAGAACATCACTAGAAACATTTTTCATGAATAAACTATATGTCTAAAATCAATAGTTTGGCCGGTACACGGTGAGTAGTGATTCTTGATATTTACCGCCCTGACACACGGCGCTGGTATTCAGTGAAGATACTCAATGTTGTTTGGCAAGACCAATTGGCACTCGGCCAACGTGCCTGATGCGGGGTCTTCCCCGTGCTTCACTTCCCGCAGCATCATTTACGCCGAAGTGACCGTGCATGTTCGCGTCGTGTGCTGCACGTCAAGTCTTAGACCCGGTACACACTGTCCTGAATTCTCTACTCAATTACTTACTTCATTCTGTTCGTATTCTTACTTGCGATTTATTACCAGTCAACTATAGCAAGCAAAACAAGTTGGAGAATCACTACGGCACTTAGTTCGATGTAACAAAATTATTTTTTTAATTTTTTTCTGCAAAACTTGCGAAAAATGTGTTGGTTGCTCTTAGTACAGTTTAAAAACCAATGAGTTATAAGACAGCATAAATAACTATAATGGCGTACAGGCTGTTGATCGTGATTTTTAAAAGAATAAATATATGTTAGTATTTACTTTATTTCTGTGTTGTATACACACTATCCTTGTTTACTAACATTCGGTACATAAAGTAGAAAATATATTTGGTATTTTGGTTGCTATATTCCATAAAGTGTAATTGTAGAATTCCTGAAAACTATTTCACAGTACAAGACATACATGTAATTGCCAAATAAGTGAAACTATATTGTATTATTTATGTTATGAAAACTCCGCTGGTCGTATGTTCAGTAGGAAAGAATTATTTTATTTCTATTAAAAGCAGATTGGCAACTTTTACTTGTGTGCTTCGCATGTGCGGTGACTGAAACTATGCATTACGCATGCGCATGAACATACACTACAATGGAAAATATGACGTGCTCTGCCTGTGAAATTATGTACGGAATTCTGTCTGGAACCAGCGTAGTTGCGGTACACACTAGCGCAGTGCTACTTGTACTGAATTAGGTACGGAATTCTATACTGAATTATAAATAGGTTGTACCGGGATTTAGGGTTGGTTCACAAATTGTTATGAAACTTAAGGGTGTTGCCTACCGCAGCTCTGGCGGCAGCAATGATAGGGGTTTATATGTTAATTTGGGGACCGGAATTCCAATCGATGCTAACTCCAAAATTTAAGAATTAACAAAAAGTGATAATTTATTTACTGTGTACATTTATTTCTATCTGAAATATGATACCAATGGCAGCAAAATTGTTGTATTTTAATTAGTAATTTATTTAAGGTAGATACAAATGCACATGAAAAGGATATTACTTTTTATTGCAGTTTCATAAATTTTGGAATTAGCATGGTTTCAAATTCAGGTCCGGAATTATATTTGGTGGGACTCGTTACTTTTTGTCATAGCGTTTCCAGACAAAAACCATTTTCTGCATTTAAAAAAAGGAAAATATTGCTACATGAATAGAACTGCAGGGGAAAAAATTGCCAATAGCCATTTTCGGGTGCTTTCAGTGCATAAAAATATGTATGTATGTATATATATATATATATATATATATATATATATATATATATATTTGTTTTCGAAAACATTGTGTATCTAATGGCTGTACATAATCTCTAATTTTTTCAAAGCATTTGGTTAAAAAATATTGGAGTTATTTGCAATTGTTTGAAATAAATGAGAGACCATGGCCTTAATATGTAATAACCGTATGTTTCCTCTCGCCGTGGCTCTGAGGTAGGCAGTGAGCTTAACACAGGATACATTACACATAACAGTAGTAACTGTGCTCGACCAGAAGCATTGTACAAAATTAACTCACAATTGAATTATTTATGTAATATTTAGTCATTTAAATATTTTCGATGAACCTGAAACATTCGTTGCCGTATGGAATAAAACCGAAGGCCATTAAAATATATTTGAAGTTGAATTGTATTAGGTGATAATAGGAAATATATAAACAAAGTACCAATAATGAGCACAGTGTAAAACATTATTTGCAGTATGTAGGCCTAAACGTAGTTTTAAACATAATTTGTTTTATTCTATCATAGTTTTTTATTCTTGTGTATTTTGTAGGTTAAACCAAAATTGCGGACATTCAGTAAATCCTTTGCTGAGATTGGGTGCTGTCTTATGCAACCGCTTTAGAAAATAAAATTTTATTATTTCCTGTGTCAGAATCTCTGTGCGCACGACCACTTTTGAGCAGTTGTGAATCAGTAGGTCATAGAGGAACAGGTATGGACCACGGTCTATGAAGGTTAGGTCTTGACACATGGGAATAAAATGTGACTCCTTTTTTGTCGCAGCGCTAGTAGTCTTTTAGTGGAAGATTTGTCTTGCTTTGGCTTTGACTTAGCAACATTTCACAGTTTAAAATGTGTTGTTGTTATCGGAACTGCCTGTATTATATAAGAAAAGTATTGAAAATCCAGATAATGTATATGCAATTTTGTATTGGAACACATTTTCAACCATAAATGTTACCTTTTCAGTCTTTTACACGTAGAGACACATTGCAACGTTTCTGATATGTTGTAGGGCAGGAAAGATAAGATTTTGTTCGAATGTGCTTACTAAAACAATAGTACAGAATAATTTTTTTTCAGACAACTTATATAAACAGTTCCACTCACATGCCAATACATTTACGGATACGAAACATATATCTACATCAGCTTACCATATTAACATCATTTTATATAAATAATTATAACATCACAAAATGTAAACAAGGCAAATCCTGCATTAATTTACTATTAACGCTCGGCGACAAAAAGGGGGTCACTTTCTCTTGCTGGAGAGCATACGCAGTGTCAAGACCTCTTCCTCTTAGACCATGGTCTGGACATTTGGAGTTGAAATTTGACCCTGTTATGACTGATTGGTGCCACTGTTAAACTGGTGTTGTTTTAACATTGCGTTAAATGGAACTACGAGTAGCAAGTTCGTATCGCAGCCGCTAATATCATTGGTAGATAGTCTAGTGTCCAGACCTTTAAGGGCTTGTGCCCGAGTTTCTCGGCTTTCGAGAAAATTATTTTTTTAAATCCATACGAGAGTCAATATCGTAAAATTGCTTCGTAACTTTTTTGTAAATTGGTTTTACAATGCAATGCAATTTTTCGAGACAAACTGAATGATGAGTATAGCTAATTTATCAATTAAAAGGCAATTTCGTTAATTAACTAATTAGCAACTATTTTGCAGTATTCTGACTCGACAAAATTTGAGTGTGCAGTTTATATTAGTCATAACAAAGTTACGAAGCGATTTTACGATATCGGCTCCCATTTATGTTTTAAAAAATAATTGCCGTTAAATGCGAAGAAACTCGGGGCCCGTGCCCTTAATTCTAAGACAATGTTCTTGTACGAACTACGCATGTTCGTATACCACTGTTATGTTATCAATTGTGAATCCACGTTTATGCTGGAATCACAGTAGTGCAACAGAAGCGACGCGAAGGGCGCAATGCGACACTAAATATTCTTGATATTGCGAATACTGCCAACTATTCCGCGCGAAAAATACTAAAGATAAATAAATAAACAAACAAATGTGAATGCTTCCTTGAAAAAACCACATATGTTTACATTATTTCAATTGCTAATACATTTTAAATACCCACTGGCATCAAATACACGTTTGCTTAAAAGGGTTATGATTTGCTTATAATAACAAGCGAAAATCTCCCGTAAAGTAAATTAATGCATTTTACTACCAACTCACCGGTTTTGTAAATATTTGGACACAACATTAATATACGTTTCTCAGTTTTCGCGTGTCCGCGACGCGAATAAAGTAGAAATACTTTTCTATTCTGAATTCGCGTTGCGTCCGTAATTTTTGTCGCGCAGACGTAACAGAAGCCGAGATGCTGATTGGCTGACAAGTTTTGTTATGTGCGTCGCGCTCTTCGTGTCGCGTCGCATCCATTACGCTATTGTGATTCCAGTATTAAGTTTCTTCACGGGAAAGTGAGTACTTGTATGATTCTCAGCGGACCATTTTAAAAAATTATTATATTTTTAAAGCTTAAGGGCGCGGTCTACCACAATTTTCATCACTATTTTTTTTTATTTTTTATTTGTACCAGATATTTTTGTTCTTATTTTAGAAACAAAATGTGACTAAATTTGACTCTAATGAATTTTTTTTTATTTCTCATAGTTTTCGCGTAATGGCTTGTTAAAGTCATATTTTGCATGTTTCCGTTTTAACGACTACACTAAAACAAACTGATATACAAAACTAAAAAAAATCACTGTGGATAAAAACATCGCTGGCTACAATGACATGCTATTAAAATTAAAAAATAAAAGTTATTTGTATTTTTTAAAAAAATGCTGAAACTGAAAATAAAAATTTAACGAGAGCAGATGTCAAGAATCTGTTTGGCAATTTTTGTTTTAAAATGGTTTTGCGGTGACAGCTAATTTTTTTTAAACAAGAAATTATATGGTTTCGACTAAAAGATTAATAAACGAATTTCGTTAACTACACAATTAGGTAAAACCATAGTATCTATTGCCTTCAAAAATCAGCCGAAATGGAGAAGAGATTTTGAACAAAACTGGCCAACAGATTTTTGATATCTGCTCTCGTTTAGACATAGAACATTAGTATCACTAGAACAGTAGTAACAAGAGAGTAAAGCATTTAGACTATGGTCTTGCATTTATTTCAAACAATTGCAAATAACTCAAGTATTTCTTAACCAAATGCTCTGGAAAAATTTGAGACTGTGTACAGTCATACAAAACACATTTTTGCCAGAGCGTTTTTTAAAAATAATTTACAGTTTGCTTGCAAAAATTATTTTGCTTCATTTTGGCTTATTTTGAGAACGATATATGTAATATTTCAGGGGCAAAAATCTAAAAACCCGTTTGGTGTATTGCAACAGAAAAATTCATGTAATAACGATGATATATAAGTGTTAAAATTGCCAGAATGAATGTTTGATATATGTATTAATTTGTGTTACAAAAAATATTTTCGAAACCACTGCAAAACTAAAGAGCGAGGCCTTAAACTAATGTATCCGATATAAGCGAAGTGTACTAGCGGGACAGGATGCCATACTCTAGAATGCAGACGAACGACTGGACACCCGTAGACATCTTCTTGCCATGGAGGATGAAATGGAAGGAGATCCTACAGTGAAAGGGCGCCGAAATGATAGGAGTGGATGAAACGGGAGATCCCTGAGAAAACCCGCCGGTCAACGACATCTTCCGGCACGAGTCCCACGCGCCGGGAATCGAACCCGAAGAGCTTATGTGGGAGGCGAGTAGCGCTGATGAGCAGGGGTGACATGATGTGAGTATGGAGCAGCGTCGGATTGAAGAGGCGGGAAAGGCGGGAGATCCTCTAGAAAACCAGCCGACCAGCGGCATTGCCTGGCACGGTTCCCACATGGGGAGATCCGGGTATCGACCCCGCCTTGAATCGAACCAGAATCGCCTTGGTGGAAGACGAATGTTCAAGCCACTGTACCAAATGTGCAGTTCTTCCAAATAGATAACGCGCATAGTTCCTCCAAAGGGATAAAACTAGTCATTCTTCCAAAAAGATAGCCACGACCATGATCGTAGAAGAACAGGTCTGGACACTCGCCTGGAAACTTGACCCCCTGGTTGTTTGGCTGCAGTTCACCAAGTTACCGAGAATATTGTGTTTTATTGGCGCTGTAGTTAGAGCGGTCGGACTCAAATTCCGCCCACATCCCTCCCACTAAGATAAACAATTTATCGAAACGTATTTTTGTTATCAATTTATGAAATACTTCCTTTGCTCACAATAAAAAAAAACTCCAGCAATCTTTATTTACTTTATAATCTTAACAATGGGTAAAAATAGGCGAAGTTTGAGTCGACCGCCCGGATTACGGCGCCAAAAAGTACAACATTCTCGGTAACTTGAACTACAGCCAAACAAGGGGGTCAAGCAAAATACATTGGTAGATAGGCGAGTGTCCAGACCTGTACTTCTACGACCGTGGCCACGACACTAGCTATGTTTCCAGAGAGATAACAAGTATCGTTCATCCAACGAAATAACATGTGCCATTCTTCCTACGAGACAACACGAGTCATACTTCCTAATAGATAACTATGACACTCGCCATTCTTCCAAACGGATAATACGTGCGTACCGTTCTTCCAGAGAAATAACGCGTGTCTTTTTCTTCCTAAGAGATAACACATGTCGTTCCAAGGACCGCGGTGGTGTAGCGGAACGGACGGTCAGACCACACACCTCCCACCACGGTAATTCGGGTTCGATTCCCGGTATATTCGCTCACGATCTCCGCACGCGGGAGGACCTAGCGGAGTTGCTGTTGGCCGGCGGGGTTTTCTCGGTAATCTCCCGTTCCTCCCACCCATGCATTCCGCCGCTACTCGTTTTCCACCAGCCGGTCTCCGTAGTGTAGTCGGTTAGGCGTCGGTCTGCCATGCGAAAGGTCCTGGGCTAAGGCATGGTTGTCATGTTGTCCCTTCACCTCACTTTACCCTCATCGGTTCTTAAGGGGCCTCCCTAGATAGGCAGCGTTTGTGTGTGTGAGACAGGAGTGGTAAGGTAGCCGTTGAACGACGTATGTAATGTATTATCGCCTCTCTGCGCAAGCTACTCAGCTGGCGTACAGTGCTTTACTATTATCCTTTTTCCTATGGGACCTTAAGCGACCATATTATTTTATTTGTGGCCAGCATAGTTCAAAGTCTAACGCTTGTTTCTATAGCTGTGTTTTTCGAATCTGGTTGTTAATCTTCCAGTTACGGCAGTCTGGAGAACACACTTCGGGCCATTTTGAGGGGTCCGAAAATTATGTTTCTAATAAACGTACCGGATGTATAAAACTATAGCGACATAGTTTGAAGTGTGTCTTCTTTTCGTAGATATACAAATACATTACGAGTTATATAGTTTCGTCAAAAAAAGAATAGCCATAACTCGCTGCAATGCATTTGAATGAGTGAATGAGAGATTTAGGTCAGCGCTCAACATCGAGGTTTTAAGTGCTGGTGAGGAGTGACATGAGGTGAGTAGGGAGTAGCTAGCGCCGGAATGAAGAGGCAGGGGATGCGGGAGATCCCCGAGAAAACCCGCCGACCAGCGGCATCGTCCGGCACGATTCCCACATGCGAAAATCCGGGGCCGACCCCGCCGGAAATCGAACCCGAATCGCCTTGTTGGGATGCGAATGGTCTGACCATTAGGTCACCGCGGCCCCCCAATGCATTTGAAGTGCAGGTAAGCAGACCCCTTAAGACGTCACTGTAAAACCCTCTCACCTCACTTCGTTCGTCACTAAGGACTGCGGTCGCTGCAGTGGCTAGAGCACTCGACTCCCTCGAAGGCGATCCAGGATTTATTCCCGGTGCGTCGATCCCTGGATTTTCGCATGTGCCGGACGATGCTGCTGGTCGGCGGATATTTTTTTTTATCTCCCGTTTCTCCCTCCTTTCATTTCGGCGCTGCTCCATACTCACTTCATGTCACCCCTCACCAGCGCTGAAGACCTTGGTGTATAGTTAGTGGGCCTGGCGCGTCAGACGTGCTGTAGCGTGGTATGAAAAGTGGTTGTTCTTGTATAACTATTAAAAATGTTTCTAATGCGTTTATCTACGAATAGAAGACACACTCCAAACTGTCTCACTATTATTTAAAAATGCCGTCAACTTCTTAAAAACATGTTCCCCAAGCTCCTCAAAAGTGCTATAAATGACTTTTTCACGTTGCTGTAGCTGAGAAATATCGATCGTAGTCATACAACTAAGCCATAGAAACCTGCATTGGACTTTATCACAAATTTTAACAAATTAAAACAACAGGGTCATCGCTTGAAGTCCCATTGGAAAACTGTTACTACGGAAACACTGCACGTTAGTTGTGGCCTCCGCGCCTAGAGGCGATGAGTTGTTTGACGGGCGTGTTATTTTCTACTTATCGCCTTCCCCGTTTCCGTGCCCCATCCCGTGAAGCTCGGAGAATGGATGAAGGGAAGACGGGTTGTTGGAGGACAGCCGAAGGAATGAATTTTGCGTTCGGAGTAAACAGAGAAAACGAATTATGTCATCGGCTGCTTCGCCTCATTTTCTACATAAAAAAAAAATTGGTTGTCTGTAAAGTCGGTTTACTGATGATAGTTGAACGTGACAACGTCTTAAGAAAATACTGATGGAGTGGTATCATTTTTCAAAAGAAAATTTTAATTTCATTTGTTTAATAGATTTGGATGTATGTAGAGAAGGAAGTAATTGGAAATCACAATGAAATTGATCAAGTTATATTTATTTGTACGCATAAATACAATTATGTCAATTTTTTTTTTACAATTTAATAGTTTTTACTCCACGCAGACGCATCGCTCACTCAAGTAGGA
>PNEQ01098535.1:0-29427 GCA_003012365.1 Medauroidea extradentata
TATTGCTGCCAGTTCTGCCCTTACTCGCCGAGCATGGGCAGAAATGGCAGTCATTTCTGGCAAAACTGGCATCTGCTAGTCCCAGCCGAACAGCATACCAAAAAAACACTTCCGGTAAAACGAACGCCTTCTGGCAGAAAACTAGCAGAACTGGCACAAAACTGGCAGACTGGCAGACCACGCGAACAAACCTAATTATGTAACACAACATTTTCCCTAAATATACAGACATGCTAACAAAAAAGAACCACTAATTTACGAGAATCAGTTCACTGAATAATAAACTTCTTATGGAATTCAACTAAGGGCAATCGCAGTTCAAAACACTCTTAAAAAAGTAACTTATCTTTACAAGCATTTACTTTGAGTGTGTCTGTAAAAATCGCTCATGTTTACGGACAGTTCCATAAATATAATTAGTAGACTAAGTAAATTGGAAAATTAAGAGAGGTTTCCTGTTTATTTTTTTAATCAGTTTTCCGAAAAAAAATTGTGATAGTTATTTCTTAACAGTAGGTAGTGAGGTATGATATAGGCCTACATGTTATGTACATTGCCACTTAACAAAACAAATCCTCCCAAACATGCAAAACCAGAATTAAAAACATAAATACAGGTATTATTTACATATTAAACTAGCTGTAAATGTGGGGTAGTACCATCCAATTAAAAAAAAAATATTATCCACCTTTTATCTTTAATTTAGAATCACTGGGTATAAAAATTACGATTATAAGCAGCTCTTAAAAATACATTACCTACCCAACTGCAAAAATTAACAAAGAAAATAATAACAATTTTAGACGTAATTTATGAATAAAAAATAAGTTACTGATTTTTTACGAACAGCAAATAAATAAAGTGTATGTACAGTTTGTTGGTGTAATTAAAACAAACTTGTAATATATCTTACGTACACCTAAAATAGAAGTATTTTTATTTATTTATTTAGATTACATTCCATAGATCCTCAGTGTCTACCAAAAGGCTCAAGGATGTGGAACAACCCTACCAGCACACAGACAACCTGAGGACGTCCGTAGGATGTGGGAACTGTCGTCCCTAGGACGTCCTAGGGAAGTTCATTTAAAGTCCTTTTTATGTAGGAAAAGTTCATGGAAAAATACTACCTACAGACATTCCTAGGATGTCTAGCATACACATCCCTGTAACTTCCCTGGTACATCACTAGGAGCTCTCTAGGACCTGTATTAAATGCATCCTTGGGACATTCCTAGGAGCTCCTTCCAGCAGCAAAAGCAAAAGAAAACAAGTGTATTTGTTTTGGTGATATGTAAACTTAGTATTTAACACACAGTCAAATGGACATAATTGTTAATGTAGCCTTTTAAAATATTTGAATAAACAATTCGTCTGTTATAACATTTTTTTTTTTTTTAATGCTTCAACTTCCCATAGTCTACCAGTAGTAATAAAATATGTGTGTCGAAATTAATAAATTTACCAGTTTCTTAAGGCATATATAAATGTTATGAATCATCCACTAAATTAGTTGCAACAAACCTCATGTATATTTAAATAATTTCGTAAGCTATCTAGTGTTCATATCAGGAACTTGTCTAGAAATCCACTTCTTCCGTGTGAGCTCCTGCTCGGATAGCCCAGGGAGTACCTGCTCGGACATCCCAGGGAGTGCCACCCTACCAGCACAGCAAGTCCCCAGGATGTCCTATGGACATCCATTGAGGATATGCGGGTACATGCGATCCCCGGGATGTCCTAGGGACGGATATTTCGGATGTCCGAGTGCTACGAAAAACCATGTCCCAAGTACCTCCTCGAAAAGTACAAGCTCCATGGAAGACGAATTTGGGTAATCCTAAATTCGTACTCTGGGGAGTCACCCAGGGATGTCCTTACAATGAGCTCCCACAGAGTTCCTCTGAGGAACTCCCTGGTATGTCTGAGCAGGAGTTATCTGGGAGGTCCCAAGTCAAGCTCCTACTATGAGAATGTTCATTATTACGGCTACGCCTAGATCACTAACATACAGTACAAAGTGATTGCCTTCAAAACAGTAATTCTACAAAGGAGACAGTAGAAAACTAGGCTAATTATCAGTCAAACTTCTATACAAACGTACTCTGACATTGTAATGTAAGAAAAATCACAGAACTAACTGCATGCAACAAAATTACATAAAGCCATTTGATGAGAGATCACAACAGATTTACTGCAGATAGGAAATTTGTACAAGTATATTAGAAAAATACGTTGTTTTAACAGGCAAATAGTGATCCGCTTGAGGTCAGTTTGGTTAATAATTCTTTCTTTAGTAGATTTTTAAAGGTTTTTAGGTTATACTGGGTTTTTAGTTCTGGCGGTAGTGAGTTATATTGTTGATGTCCTTGAAAATGTGCATGTTTTCTTCCATATTCTGAATTTATGGTACATAAAACTTTATCCTCAGCATGTCTGGTTTTAAATTTATGTTTAGCAGAGTTGTTGTTTGACCTGTCAGTGCTATTGTGGATGTATATAAGGAGATTGTATAAATGCAGATATTTTACAGGAAGAACTTGGCTTGTTTCATAAACATCTTTATGTGCCATAGAAAATGGATAGCCAAAGGTTGCTTTCACTGCTTTATTTTGAATCACTTGTAGGGGTTGTAATATTTTTTGGAAGCTGTGCCCCATATAAGGCTTAAGTATTGTAAATAACTATCAAACATTGCGTCAAAAACAGTTTTTTAAATTTTTGTAGGAACTTTGTACAGTCTACGTAGGACACATGCTACTGGTAGCACTGTACGAATTACCCTGTTGACGTGTACATCCCACTTCAGATGTTTGTCGATGTAAAGGCCTAGATATTTAATGTGAAAATGATATATAATTATTATCAAACAATGTTCGCTTTTAAAGAAACGTCACACACTCTCACCACAATGAAAATAAGCACACAGTTGTAACTAAAGAAAACTGCAAGTTCTACTGTATTGTTTACTAGCTGCTGCTATCATGAACCGCGTGTCCTCCCTGTGACATCATGGGGTGCGAATGTGGGAAGGGAAAAAGAGCGCGCGAGCTCGTAACGGTCTATTCGATTTACCTTGCGTTGGCATAATAAAGAGAAAGTATCCGAGCATACATTTTTTTATAGAGTATATAACAAAACATAAGGAAATTAATTTTACAGTGGGCATTTATATTTTATATGTCGTTCAGTGATATTAAGATAATTCATTTTGAAGGTTATATATTTTTGTACGACGTTTCAATTTTTCTTTCCGCCATAGTGTTTCCAATAGAAGGGTTCTAGTTGCAGCTGTCAGCGAGAAATAAGATTTAAAAAATTGCAATGGCTGTTGACGATCTGAAAACTGAAGCAGGGTTGAAAACACTCGATACGTACCTTGCCGATCGAAGTTTTGTTTCTGGGTAAGCAGCAAGCTTATTTTGTGCTAAGGTTTAAGCCGAAGAATTTGAACACGTGTTAGTTGAAGTTTAAATTTCTAAAAATTTCCATTACGGTTTGTGCGTATTGCATCATTTTAATTTTTAAGATAGTTATGTTCTTATCATGAAATTATATTGTGCGCCAGTCATGTCTTCGAATATCGTGGAAACAATAAATCTGTGTCACGATACCATGAGTGTGATACCGTTTCTGCTTGATAACCTAACCAAGATTGTTCTTTGCAAACAAACTGCGTCCTCATCGAAACAAATTTTGTTTTCAGTATTGCGCTTGTGGTTCCTGGAAGCACTTCATTGACAGCTTCTGCAATATCGGATAACTCGCGAAGTTAATACAATTACAGCTTCGACCATGTTGTGTAATTTCAAATTCATAAACGAAGGCCGTATCTCAATTAAAAGAGTACTCTTTGTAGAGAGCCCTCTTTCGCATTACGACGAAAGATAGCTCTCTGGCACTTTCGCCCTCTCCAAATGGGACAATGCAATCTTGAGTTTGTAAACAAATGATGCAAAGGTAACAAGTGCGTAAATTTTATTAATACAAGTCATACATAAAAACACAAAATATGTTTGGAGACAATTCATATAATAATTTTAAACTTACCAGCGTCGTATTTCAAGCAGCGAATAAATATTAATAAGTGATGCCATAGTTTTGTATATTGTGTCTTGAAATGTATATTATGGCAGAAAATGTTTACACAACTTCTCGCTAGAATTAACTGTTCATTAAAAATATTTATGTATGTATAAATATTGAAATATTTTCAATATGCGACACACATTTCTTCAATAACCTCAAACCATAGTTGTATTCAGGATGGCGTGCGCCTGAGAGAATGAGAGAGTGCAGCGGGTGAACAGTTTTATCCTCTCTCGCTTTCGCACTCTCCCTAACAAATCTGGCGTCAATAAGAACGTGTTCGCGAGAGAGCTCTCTCTGAGTACATTGAGACATGGCCGAAAATGGACAATGGAGGTTTATTTCACATCCTGCAATATGACACCGACAAATGTCAACCGCACCCTCTCATTGGCTAAAATGTCCAACTTGTAGCACTCCTTCCACAGAAAATAGCACCAGACCAAAAATGAAATTCGTCACGAAAACGTACGGCGCTCTGCCATACCTTTCACAGAACCCTCTACAGCATGACTGCAGACCTATCAATATCAAACTTTGGAAGAAAGAATTTTGTAGGAAAGAGTTATGGTTTTACGCAGTAATGGCTACATGTAGCGCAGCGATGTAACGGTGGGGTAGAGCCGTGGAGAAAAGGGACAAACCAACCCTCTACCCCCTTTAATGTACCCACTGCCATTGCTTGTAGGTGGGGTTGAGGTGGCCATGCTATGGCGAAAAATTGTAACATATGTATTAATGAAAGTAGGCTACATTAATGGCAATGGAACTTTTACTATTGATTCTAATACAAATAATTGGTAACCGTACAAAATTTCACAAGGATTAAATAAATTATTTATGTATGATTGAGAATACGATAAGCCATTGTATTAGTAGGTTGCTGATTGGCTGTGAGTTGTATCCATGGAGAAGGGGAAGCTTTGTCACTGTGTGGAGGTTGAGAGGCACTCTTGTCATGGGTGCTTGACGTGGAAGACATTTGGGTTTGCAAGGCATTCTTTTTTTTTTTTTTATTTCTTATTGAATGAAGACCCACCGTGGAAATGTGAGGAGGGCACACAATATCAGGGTTGCTACAGGTCTGGAAAGCCTGGAAAAGTCAGGGAAATTGCTTCTGGTGACTGGAAATTCAATATTGTAGAACAAACTTTAGGCTTAGTGTTAAAGTATCAATCAAGTTCTAATTCTAACATTTCGTGTGTACTGTAGTTTTCACTCTGTTTTGTTTTACACTGTAAAACAAAAGCCAAAGATTAGTGTTAAGACAACATGGTGTCGTGTTGATTTTTCTGTGAAGTGTGCTAAGTAGTTAAATAACAGAATGTGCAATAAAACTCGTGCTACGAAACCATGCCGTAATTATTTCAACACTTAGCAGTAGGAGTTTGCAGGCTTTTGAGGTCGTTGTCTAGCTGGCTAGCTTGACTTCTGGGCTGGAGTTGCATGTTCATTGTTGCAGGCTTAGCGATTGACTTTTAGACAATTGCACAACCATTCACTGTATGAAATTGTTATCGTAGAAATTCATTTTAAAAATAGTTCCTGTTACTTATAACTCATTACAGTTCTCTGAATTGTGGTAACTGAGTGTCGAACACAACTGTCTGTGGTATATTTATAAATCAATTTTTTAAACAGTTATGCAAATTTATTTTATTTGAACAATTGAAGTTAAATTATTGTGATTTTTAAATTCCACAGAAAAGTCTGGAAATTCATAATTTTTGCCCGGAAAACCTGGAAAAGTCGGGGAAATTTGATCTATAAATTCTGTAGCAACCCTGAATATGTAATTGCTTTTGTTGTTTGAGCTATGAAAAGTGAATGGAGAAATGGTAACTTTTATCTTCCTTACATGCGCAGGGATATGTGTGCATGTTTATATTTATCATAAAGAACTTTAATAGTCAGTGGTAGCAACTTTAGTAGCCTGATTCGTGAGTTGTGAAATAATTCCGTTGTGAGATTCCTATAAATCTTGTATTGGGTTTCATTTTGTGATTCTCGAGTGAAAATAAATTTGTAGTGAATTAGTTCCATTCTGAATAATCTCTCTTCCTCTTTGGGTGATGAGATGTAATTCTGCAATGCCTCAAAGCCGACAGCCATTACACTTTTGCTGTATATTGCAAAAACCTCGCTGGTATAAACTAACGAAATAAATTACTAAAGTACAGTAGCAGTATCACACATATATTAAACTTGTGCTTACACTAGTTGTGAGGGAATTTTTTGATAGTTGGAAAATAATGTAGTGCATGCTACGTGTTTTTTGGGAACAAAATATGCATTTGGATTGAGCAACAAAAAAGTTTAAGGTTTTTAGACTGAATAAAATGTGTGATGTGCATATAATTGCCAATTTGAAAGAGGTTAGGGAAACGCCTACAAGGAAATCTTCTCTTCCTGTCGATTTAAAGTAATCACTTGTTAACTTATAAACTTTTGACCAAAAATAATTTCTTAAAAAAAAAAAAATTGTACGTAGCATCACTTATATGAAATATTCTTAAATCCTCTAGGGAACATGTGTTCTATTTTGTGTAGTCCGTTAATGAATACCAAATAAAATATTCAAAACTGCATATGGGGGAGAGAGAAAAGTAGTCTTTCTTGTTTGTTTCAGTTGCTGTTGATTGACGATCGGAAGTTGGAAATTCTCAGCAATTTCACTATATGCACTTCAGAATTTTTACACAAGATTACGATTCCCCCATAGTGAGATAATGGTTTCGAAATGTGGGAAGAGAGATTCGGAATTTCAGAATAATCTCGCAACAACTCGAAAATCTGGCCCATGTACTCTGGCGCATTAGGTCGAGAACCGAACGTCATTGATGAATGCAACTGGTTTCTTATTTATGTGACCTCCCGCCATTTTGATTAGTAACACTACCAGTTGTCGTGCTGACTTATACTAAAGTTACACGGTACACTTTTATGGACAGAAAAGTGTATATTTTTGTGTCCACCTTGACTTGTAGCCGAATCGAATTGTGTGAATGGTCGACTCTCATGTGATAAATCACATACACAATTGTGCATGCTAGCTAGCGTCAATTAGGGATGGTTCTATTTTTCATCCACTTTTTGTACGAGCTAGACTTAAACAAACAGTAATTGTACTTTTTGGTTAATGTGGTAATTGTGTTGTCTTTGGAGTCCTTAAATATTTTTAAAATAAGTAGGTAAGCAGTTGGGAAATGTCGGGCTGGACAAAAGAAGCATCAGAAACATTTGAGACCTACGAACAGTATGATGTGAGCATGTATAATAGCAAACTTGCAGGGTATTTGAATAAACACTCCCAAAAAGATGCTTTGGACAAAGTCGTGGATGAGGTTCGGTTAGTATGCCCGCAAATAGTGCAAGATATAAAAAAATGCAGTCATTGTGGACACATTATGGTTATGAGCTCCAGAAAGAACAGCAAAGTCGACGAAGTTGTGCTGCAGCAAGTAGTGTGTACAACTGTGTGGTGGTTTAAACTAGTAAAATTTTTACAGACAGTATCCAGGCCAGATAAGGAGAGTCAACACTGCCTTCTTCATTGCAAAGTGGACAGGCAACAATAGTGAATGTGACGGGAACACTTCTGTCTCTTGGGGTAGGTTGTGGGAATAAAATGTTGCTTGTTTAGCAGGGGGCAATGTGAATGATAATAAATTAATCTAGTAATATGGAAGTTCAAAAAGGGCCATTGTAAATATTGTAATCCCAAATAACCAATTACTGTACAAGGAAAAAAGTGATAACCATGGTATTGCTAGGTACATATCTTTATTACTAGGCACACATACACAACACACAAAATACACAATTCGTAATAAATAACTGTGTTATTTGAGAGTTGCTGTTTGATACGTGTTATAGGCCTATACAAAATGTTTCTTCAAGTGCATTTTCACACACTCGTAACAATAAAACATCATTACGCTACCTGTACCCTATTTCATAAAACTACAAGTGTACAAGTTACAAGTAAATGTACTTGTAACTTGTAGAAAAGTTATAAAATTCGTTTCATAAAGCTACAAGTAAAGGCTTGTAGTTACAATCTTGTGCTACAAGTTAAAAGTTATTTTTACAAGCAAAGATTTAGTTTGGTTTCATAACAAAACTTGTAGCTAGCAAACACTTGTAACTTGTGAAAACATTTCTACTAGTGTTCATACCTAGGTAGAATATTTTACAAGTACAATTTTTAATAGTTGTGATCGAGAAAATAGTTGTAAAAATCGATGCTCGTTTTTACATTTATATTATGACATAACAGTTTACAATGGATTTAATATTCACCGATTCTGACGAAGATGAAGATGTTAGGAGGCGACCACGCAATTTTAGAGAACGAGTGAACATGGGGTTTCCCACGTTATTTGAGTACAACGATAGGTTTCGCATGAGTGCTGTTAAACTGGAAGAGCTATTACAAAATATAGGCCATATTTTAGATCACCCTACACAAAGAAATAAATCGTTATCTGCAAAAGAACAAATATTTGTGTCTCTACATTGGTTGGGAAATGGTGGCCAGTACCACGCAGTTGGAGATATGCACTGTGTTTCCAAGTCAATAGTAAGTCGATGTCTTAAGAAATTTGTAATTGCAGTTAATGAGACAATATTTCCAATTGTCATTGGATGGCCACAGAATGTTCAGGAGATTGTACAACTGTTTCATGAAATAGCCGGAATGCCGCTAGTGTGTGGATGTATTGATGGGACATTAATTCGCTTAGATAGACCTAATATGTACGAACAGAATTTTGTGGACCGCCATGGTCATCACTCAATAAACTGTATGGTGGTTTGTGGGCCTGATCATCAATTTTATTATGTAAGTGCAAACTGGCCCGGTAGTGTCCACGACACAAGAGTGTTACGTAACAGTTCACTATATCAGCGCTTCAATACAGGTTGGCGACCTTATCCTAAAGCGGTGCTACTTGGTGATTCCGGTTATCCTTTGAAAGAATGGTTAATGGTACCAGCAGTAAACCAACAAGAAACACCAGCAGTAAACCAACAAGAAACACCAGCAGTTAACCGTTTTAATCGAGCTCATACAAGTACTAGAAGAATAATAGAAAATTCAATAGGAATTCTAAGAGAAAAATTCCCTTGCCTGAACTATTTACGAGTGCAACCTTCATTTGCAGCCAACATTTTTAAATGCTGTGCTGCACTATGCAACCTTTCAAGAGATAGGAACGAGGGCGTTGATTTTGTAGACCTTATCAATGCAGAAGAAAATGTGCAATTTCCAGATGAACATGATGTCCAGCCCATTTTACCTGCTGCTATAGCAAAGCAACAACAGCTGATACATCATTTTGCATAAATATAACAAAGAGGAACTCTTTATTTGCAATTAAACAAGCTCTATATAAGCTATTTAAATCAATTACAGTATTAACATTATGTCAACATGTGAAACTAATTATTATATATTATATATACTACGGGGGGGGGGGGATTCTGGGATTCTGGTGGCTCCGATAATATTTATTTATTTCACCATAATGGGATTATCAAGATCCAGTACCTTCTTTTTCCCTCTTCAGAAATGCATGTTACGTTTTGTGCGTAAGTACTAAACATTTTAAATTTGGTGCATAAAGTTTCACATCACTGTTTTAAGTGTTCGTTAGAATTTTTTGTAGTCATTTGTTTTTTACCCCAGTTGCCCTCATCTCAAACATGGTAAGCTTGGAGTTAATACGGTTAATTCAGTAGATTTATCGAGACAACTTAATTTTAGTTGGATCACTAATCAACTAAGCAGAGTCAAGGTGATTGATTCCAAACATCTTGGATTTATTTATTATCTCAACTTCTGTTTCTGCACAAAATAGATAAATGCTTTACAGATTTCACTGCGAGTGGTAGGATGGCTCCTTTAGGCGACTGCCTGGCTGACGTTCGAACCGTGTGTAGCGTGTTCGAAGTTACGTTTTGCTCAGAGATCAGTAAATGTGTGTCCATAATGCTTATCTACAAAAAGAAAACATACTTCAGACTACTTGTGAATGTGACTTACAAGACACCATACACATTGGAAGCATTATTTTAAGGCCCTCGAACTTGGCTAAAATCGTCTTTTTCACGCAGTTGTTTCTTAATAAGATATATGCAACTGATTTGTTCAAAATTGTGATCTACAAGTTTGTTGGACTTTGCTACGACACGTTTAATAAAATAATAGGGTCACCGCTTGAAGTCCCACAGTAAAACATTATGGGGGGAACACTGCTCGCTCGTTTATGACTTCGGCAGTAGAGGCGATACATGTGCCGGCCGACATCGCTCATATAGCCTAATCAATTTTAGTCTCTCACATATAAACATACCCTTCATCATGCAGCCGCCTTAAGGGCAATGGTGGAATCCTCTCCATTTGCTGCCATTGTGTCAAGTTGTAACAGTCTCTATACCTCACTGTCATGAATCGTAAAGCACATGGGGAAATTTCTATGTGTAATTTAATTCTCATCACTAATATGTTAACCAGTACTTGCAGATAGAAATTGGTTTCACACTCGCACAGAGGCCAGCATCTAACCTTATGTATGCTTAGACTCTCACACAACGAATTTGCATTTCTCATAATATGCAGGGTGTCCATAAAATCTTTCCCTCATTACAAAACTTCATCACATGAAAACTACAAAAGGTAGCTAAGTATGGTTTGGACGAACATGTAGTGTAACTCGTAAAGTTTTTTTGTGTATATTTCAGGTAGGTGGTGTGTGTGAAAAGTGAAAAGCACAATGGCATCCATGCAAGAAAACGCTATATGTGTGTTGTGGTATCACGAGAGCAAGTCTCCTGTTACAGTACAGCTCAATTCCCGAAGAAAGTATGGACACCCACCACCTGATCACAAGAGCATAAAGGTGTGGTATGAGACATTTAAAGAGACTGGTAGTGTGTGCCACCGTCCACAAACATGCCGTCCTTCTGTAAGTGAAGACACTGTCCACACTGTACAGGAATCATTTCAATGAAGCCCCTCTAAATCGATATGTCAGGCATCACGTCAACTTGGTATTCTACGTGCAACGGTGCACAAAATATTGTACAAATGACTGCATTTGTATGCGTACAAAGTTCAACTTGTTCAAGCCTTGCAACCAAATGACCACGAGTGACGTGCTGCATTTGTGATACAAATGTTGTATCATATTGATGCTGATAATGCCTATCTACAGCGTGTGTGTTTCTCCGATGAAGCAACATTTCATACATCAATTAAAGTGAATAGGCATAACGTGCTTATATGGGGTCCGAACATCCTCATTCCATTTTGGAATACAAGAGGGATAGCCCAAAAGTCAATATTTGGTGTGCCCTCATGCAGAACAAAGTTATCGGGCCTTTGCATTGTAAAAGCCTATGTAAATTAAAGCACATGGCAATGTTTACGTTAATATCGCGGAAAGATATAAACTGGCAGAAAATAGAAATTAATCACGGCTTTTTTGAGTGCTCACTATCCGGAATCACCTATACCATTTGTTGTTTTCATGTTACGAAGTTTTGTAATGAGTGAAAGACTTTGACATCCTGTATATTATTAGCTTAGATAAGTAGTTATAAGTGGTTTGGGGTAAAGTGAGCACTCAAAAAGCCCTGCTAAAGTTATATTTTTAGCCAATTTGTATCTTTCCGCGCATAACAGCTAATGATGGCAAATGTGTAACCTATCTGGACACATCACTTAATGTTTATGTATGTGAGATAAATTGTGCAGTCTGTAGGATCTATATATTTAAAATAAAAAAGTTTATTAATCAATTATAATAAAAGTATTTAAGTTAATTTTATTTCAGTATTGTTATATTTAAACAGGAAAATACATGGAACTACATTCCGTAATTTGCCGCCAACCATACAAGGGGTAAAGTAACTATTGCTAATATTGAATTTATTATATGTAGTAACTACTAGTGTTTTTTTTTTCTTCAAAGGTTAAAGCTTTAGTGCTCACTTTATCCCGAATGACGTATAATGAAGTATACCTATATACAACATAATGCCACCTTTAACAAAATGGAGGTTTAGGATAAAATTTATAATGGAAGTTGTAGTTTTTAGTTAAAATATACAGATCAGATGCTCAAAAATCATGTTTATGACTAGTGTGCCAAAGTTTTGAACTTATAACAACATAGTTTTAAGTTGTGGCGCGTCTGCTTCTGTAGTATAAGGCTGGGGACACACTATCCGCTTTACCGGGACCCGCATAAACGCGTGCCGTTTGCTGGGATGACCTTCCCGCGACCACACTGTCCTGCCCGCCAGGACCCGTTAGTACCGAGACTCAGTTCACTTCAGGGATTCATACAAAATAATTAACATTAGGGCCTAGCAAAAATTTTTACAGTATAGGTAAATGTAAAAAGTTATATATATATATATATATATATATATATATATATATATATATTTGAAATTTCTCTTTCATTTAAAAGGTTGATTGTGCAATTTGTAGTAATCAGAAATCCTACATAATGTATTTTATTTTATATAGGTATTTGGCCACTGGAATGAATTTTACTGTGTTGCAGTTTGAATTCTTCGCCTTTAAGAGCACTATTGCAGTTATAGTGCGATCAACATGCCAAGCTATCTGGTTCTGCCTTCGGGAAATGGAAACGCCTGAACTTACAACCGAAATGTGGTTAGAAATTGCGGATATTTTTTTTTTTTTTTTCGGAAAACAAATTTTCCTAATTGTGGTGGAGCAGTTGACGGAAAACACATCAGGTGCCGGAATCCCAAGAAGCGTGGCACATTTTTCTACGACAAATATTTTTATGTTGTACTGATGGCTGTTACAGATGCAAATCTTTGTTTTGTTGCAATAGACGTTGGAGCGTATGGCAAAGAAGGGGATTCTACAGTGTTTCGTGACAACCCTTTATATAAAAAATTATATTGAGGAACTCTATAAATCTTCAAGAACCGAGGCGTTTGCCGAACACAACTAACGAGCAGCCACAACCTTTTGTACTAGTTGGAGACGAAACCTTCAAAACCTACAGAAAATTTCTGTGACACTACCCATCACGCGACCTCACTTCTCGTCGACGTGTTTTCAACTATAGGCTGTCAAGGTGTCGACGTTCAGTAGAATGTGCTTTTAGACTTTTGGCCAACAAATGGTGGATTTTTCACACTTCTATTGTTGTGGAACCTGATTTTGTTGATGACATCGTAAAGGCGTGTTGCATATCACACAACTTCGCGCGTAAACGGGACGGTATCAATGTCAAGGACTCTGAAACCTACCCTTTTGAGGATGTGAATAATGTTGGGACAGGTGAGCTACAAAATGGACGTACAGTTAAAGACTTCTTTGTCGACTATTTTATGGCGATGGGGCTGTGAAATTTCAACGACGTTATCTTTAGAAACAGAAACCTAGGTCTATATGAAAGTTTGAATGAGAGTTTAAAAGGTGTATCCAACTTTTACACACTAAATTCATAATTTTCGCATAATCACCTGTGAATTTAGCGGTTTAATTGTTTTAGCGACCTAGGTACCCAAAAAAGAAAACTATCCAAACAATATGAATGTAAAACATTAAAGTCAAAATGTATTAGGCAACTGAATGATACTTTCGTAATTGCATACATTTTTTTCTTGGCAAAACAAAAATGAACCAATATTAAACAATGTTTTGCCTTGTTAACTTTACCTGTACTAAAAAAAAATAATGTTTGCAAAAAGTTCTATTGTTTAGCCTAAATTATTGTATTTCGTGTACCCTAGTTAAATTTTTGGTAAATTGTTCGGTATCAGTAAGTCGGTCAAATACCCAACTTGTGACTTCGACAGCGCTTATACAAAACTATGAAACATAATTTTTATTTTTAAGTGATCTGGTTTAATGTAAAAAGGTTGTACTGTGTTTGGTTCAAATATTGAATTACGAAGTTTTTGGTACAAAGTGTTCTTGTAACGTTAAAAGAAGTATTTTTGTGTTTACCTTTCTGAACAGTTGTATTATTGTAGTAATTGTCCACTAATAAATATGTTCACGTATTATCATAAATAGTAAACAAACAACCCAGGTAACAGAACATGTAACTTGTTGTTAATATATTTGTAAATAAATATGCGTATGAAACGAACTGAAACGAAACTTACTCAACTTTATTCCACCAGTCACTCGAATAATGTTCTTATGGTATTGATGTTAGTGAATAGCAAATTCCAGTGTTATACGAAATCAATGCATATCAACACTTGTTCTAATATTAAAGAAATAATTAATGAAATGAGAATTTTTTATATTATATGGAATAATCATATAGGTATTTCAAAATTTAACGAAGGTCAAAATAAAAAATAATATTACAAAATGACAAAAAAAAACATTTACATAACGGCATTGCCCCTTGATTACATTGAGGTAAATAATTCCCGGGATTAGTATGTAGCATGTTCTCAGAAAATTTAAGAAAACGAAAATCAGGGTTGGCAAATCATGATTCGAGCCTGCATCCTCCGGTGGGGGTAAAAAAATTTTATGAATAAATTTATGTATATAGACACACACGTAATGTGCTGTTGCTTTTCTGTGGTCACAATTCGTTCCATTTTGCACACATGCCTTTTCCAATCTCTTCCCAACTTTTTTCTCGCTCATTTCGGTCCACGTAATTTTTTGATACCATGTCCCAGACACCGGGGTGATCTTCGATCAGCTATATAAACTATCATTGTCAGACATGACTTCTCTAGCTACGGATGACAAAGCAACCGGGACCCGAGCGACTGGACAGTGTAGACGCGCCCACTGGAATGCGTGTGTTGTTGTCTTCCATCCCGTCATCCCGGGTCATCTGGGCGACGGGACAACCGACAGCACCATCCTGTCTCTTCCCGTCACGACCTGTTTACAAGGGTAGTGTGGCCTCCCCTATTTAAAGCAACGGTACATGAGCTTCCTGCTGAGAAGGCCCCAGAAAACGGGACCCGTGAAAGCGGATATTGTGTCCCCAGCCTAATATAGCTTTTGTCCCTGTTCTTTGGCGCATAAGATGTAACAAGTCTGCATATGTTGTAGCTGTTGTCCTGCCACTGCACGTGACTAGTGCGATGTTTGTACCAGACTGCGTGACTCGTTAGTTTGTTTATCCACACATCGGTTGAGGTTATGTAGCCTGGTGTGCTCCAGATAGCTCAGTTTGTTCAATTAAATGGAAGGGAAACTATTATTGTGATTTCACTAATTAAACTCACGAAATAAGGCAACTGTTTGTTTATTTTCAATTCTACTTTAAAAGAATTTTTTTTCCTACTTCGTGATTCTACAAATTACGATTTGGTACCAAACCCAAATAAAACCGTCAGATGTCCGGCGTTACCATGTCCTAGTTGATTAACACAAAAAATAAATCTGAAACATTGTCCGTTCCGACTGAAAGACTGACTGACAACTGCCTCGGGCCAGCGCCCGACACTCACTGACTCGCTCACGGCAACTGATATGGTAACAAATAGCGCACCTCGGCAGAGTGATACAACAGTATCAAAAGTTTATCAAAACCAGCAAAATTGCTCTTAAAACATGAAACAAAGTATTCCAAAATTTGAATTAAAATTGGTTTTCTAATTATTGTTTTTGGATGTTCTGTTGATAGACTTAGAGATGTTATTAAATTACATTCATAATTTGAATGGGTGAACTAAACCCAAAGCACATGTTGCATTACTGCTCATCCCAATATATTAACATGCTACGTTTACCACGTGAAACCTTTAAAATACACTAAAATCTCTACTAATACTGTCTTAACTATTACCTGAGCTTCTTATAAAATCATGTGCATCAAACATTTGTCAAATGAGCATAGACAAATGTTAGCTATTTAAACTTTACCAGAAATATTACATTTAAAAAAATTAAGCTTTGCTGTTATAAGTACTGTAATCAAAAATATAATGTTTGCCCTAGGGGTTTTCAGTAAAAAAATTTTATCTAGTATTGACAGAAATTAAATTTTTTTAAGCTGTAATAAACTTGTACTATTATTCTACTCAATTTACATTTATATCTACACCACAGTATTGGTACAGAGGATGCTGCGATTCATTTACAATATTGTAAGATACCTTACAAGAGCATATCTGTTTATTGTATAACTGTTTCATCATGTGTACTTACAACCAGTTAACTTGACACCAGTAGTTGATGGTTTAGTTTCCAGGCGAGCCAAGCAGACGTGGGTGTTTTTGAAGCCTTGGCCAAACCACCTTCTGCAAACACTCCCCACGCGTTGCGCTGGTACAACCACATCAAGTCATACGGCAGTGATCGCAGTAAGCTGCCAGGTGAGAAGAAGGTCCCAGACTTATTCAGCTCAGGTTCTGTTGGTAACGGCAGTGCCCCGCCTGCCAAGGAGGCGGAAGAAGATGATGATGTCGACCTGTTTGGCTCGGATGAGGAGGATGTGAGTCTTTCACACATTTGCCTTTCGATTCTTTGGCTAACTCATGTTTAAGATGTCACTGCACGTCCCAGGGACTTGATTGTGGAGGTAGAAGGAGACGTGTACGACAGAATGAACCCGTGCTTAAGAAGTTATCTGTTAGGAATTATTCGTTTTAGTATGCACTGAAGAATTAGTAAAATAACCATCAAAATCTCTATAAATGAGTAAATATTGTGTAATTATGATTTACTATTCTCTAGTAATTCAAAATCTCGGAGTTCTGAAGTAAACAAAATGTCATGGTATCATTGTACCATGCCAGTTCCTAATTGGTTATGTCTGTACCACTCTTCGAAGTACTATTTCAAACTTGCAAAACTGTATACAATTAGTATCATACAAAACAGCAATGCACCAGTTGAAAATAACAACATTGCATGGAAATTTCTTACATGTTATTATGAAAAGTACATAAAACTTGAATAATTTACTGATTTTGTGTATGATTACAGTATATTTCAGTATTGAGTTAAAGTGGAGTTATCAAACCATTACAAGCGATAGTAGGGTACTCTGAACGGGAGAAAACAAAATGAGTAATGAGAAAGTATCTCTAAATCCTCTTAAATATTTTTGTATCTGTTTTAGAAAATCACATGTTGTCTGCCGCCTAACATAGCATATTATTTATAAAAAAAATTAGTGTACTTTATTTTTATAACTACATTACCACAGTTTGTTTAATATGCAGACACACATCCATATTTTGAAAAATGCACAATTTAACTGTTCATGTCTAACAACGCCGTCATAACCTAACCTTTGGCAGGGTTGCCACTGACCTGGAAAGTGAGGGAAATACATTTATGGTCAGGGAAGTTTCAGTGTAGTCAAGTGTTTGAATTTATTTACAAAGTCAGTTACAAAATGCCCACCTTTTTGTTTAAAAAATGGTCCTACTACGTATTGTAAAAGTAAATCATGTTACAAGTGTCACTTGGAAAATGGCTTTGGTTACTTCTCTGTTTTTCAGAAATACATCGCTAACTCCACCAATATCTGCAATTTTTTATTTCACTGACTTTACCTAAGAACACATCAGTTTGTGTATTGGTTTCGAGACCTCCAGCTTGTGGGACTGTGAATTTCAAGAGTGCCTACCTCTGAAATGTAATACATGACAAAGCACTTTTAAATCCCAAACCCAAATTATTTCTGGACAGTCCAAATATGTAACATTGAGATCTACTGTTAAATAATATAACTGGCTTTACGTATTAATTAACATTTACTGAATACAATTATTATAATTGTTTTCAGATACAAGTTCTTACATTTAATGTAGCGTCTGACCTAATCAATGTTCAGTGTTGGGTGACTATCAAGTGGCTAACAGACGGCTACCCTTGGGTTTGTAAAGTTACTTCGCCAGACAAATAGTTCCACTTTAAACTGAGAGTAATTTAGCCCACGTCCAGTAGGGCAAAAACACTGGTAGACACCGTACCTTTATCACGTAGAGGCTTCTTTCACAAAGAATTCGTATGCAGCGCCATATCCGGTGTCTCTGAGGGGTGCCCCTGCAGTAGAATTGGATATGCAGAATGACGAGGAGCGGTTACCATTTTGTTGGTCTCTCGTGCAGAGAACGAACTTCTGCTTACGAGAAGATAAGCTGAAACTGACGTAACCTTCACTACAACAGCTGAGAATGTCTCAATATTGTAGGAAATTCACAAATACTCAGACCCCACACCATATGTCCTCAGGTGGGTAGAGACGAGACACACTTTGCCTCGCTGTTACCTCTGACCAGGGAGCCAATTCTTGAAATTTTGCGAGATTATTTCATTGCGAATTTTCTCGGAATTTCGTAATGGATGCCATTTTGCTATTCTTGAGTGAAAATAACTTCGAAATGAAATTATTCCATGCGGAAAAATCTCACATGCCCTTGGGGTCGTGAGATGCGATTCCGCAACGCCTTGAAGACGGCAGCCATGACACTTTTACCATGTATTTCTACAACCGCACTCTTTCAAACAGACGAAATAAAGCAATACAGTACTGCAGAGTGCCCGCGCGTATTTTTTAAATTATGTTAATACTTTGCTTGTTCATTTTATAATACGTGATCGCAACAAATAATTAATTTTATCATGAAACATGCATTTAACGTTACATGTATGCATAGCGCAGTATTATATGTATAATGAGACCCAAAGCATAAGTGATGCTATGGCGTAGTGGTAATGGCGCTTGGCTAATCGGTAATTGCGGAGTATTTTTGAAAATACGTTCGAGGCGCTTCACCTTCCTATAATTTTTTTTATGTAGCAAATTCTTTACTCATTTCCAATTTTATCAACGAATTTAAATATTTTTAATTGTTGTAACGTAATTTTTCGAAGTTCCATACTATGTAGACCTACTGTGATTAAATAACCCAAATTTTGTATAGAAAATTTGGCTCAAGAAATAACCACTAAACCAACCCTTAGTTATCTCTCCTTTTGTGGTGACTTAAATTTCAGTACCTATGAGAAGTGTGCAATACAAAAACAATCTTACGTAGCAAATTTAAGCTTTGCAAACAGCCGTGCTCGTTAAAAAAAGGCAACGTGGTGGTGTTCGTAAAATAAAAGCAAGATGGCAGCAGTGTCTTGAATTTCTAATAAAATGACTTGCAAATTAAATGTCTCTTGATAAAGACTTTGTAACTATTTGTACGCAAGAATATTGCATTACAAAACACGTTGCTTGTTAATTATATATTTTTTCTTTATAATTCCGTTTATACGCGTGTGACCACAGAACAAACGATTTTTTTCTCCAGGGGGTAGCTCTAAATTTGTGCTGGGGAGAACACTGCTGTCGTCAATACAAATATTTTTGTATGGAACAAAAGTATACTTGAACTTCATCTTGACAGACTCAACAATAGAACTTATACAATGGGTTACTATTGAGCTGGTTCAGGCTGTCCGAGAAATGCTGAAGTCAGAGGAGGACGAATTTATTTTCCAGAAAACAGGAGTGGAGAGAAGTGGATCTGTTGACCAATAATCTTTTAGCTTATTAGCAGAATGAGTCATCTACAGAGAAACTGCTACAAAGCTATAGATATCAGCCACAGAAGGTTTTGTGTAACTTAAGATTTGAATGAGCTTTCACATCATTATTTTGCATTACGTAACAATATTACTTGTCAGTTTCATACGAAGTGTTCCACTAAATCAGCATAAAAAAATACTTGAAAACTTTTGATTCTGTGGGATTTTCTGAAAATACTATGTCATCTGAAATACTACATTTACTGTTGTCAAAGTCCAGTATGTTCGGGAAACAATATCACTTTTCCAATCAAAATTATTTCCGTCACTAACCTGCGTTACAAGGTCATTTTTCAAGGCGGGAACTTTTGGTTCACTAGTTACAGAATTTGCTCAACTTATATCACTAATTACAGAATTTTCATCACTTATATCACTTTGGTCACTGTCTGCTGATTCCTAATTAGTAATAATTTCTTGAAGTTCTTTATCGGACAGTTTTATTTTTTTCCGAGCTAAAACCATGTACGAGCATGCTCTTAAAAACAAAAGTTAAAAATGTATATGTACGGGCCTGCTCTGCAAGGTATTATAATTAACACACGAAAATGTACGAGCATGATTGCCAAAGGGTTGAGAAGCTCATCTGTGCCCTATTTCGGTTATATTAATTTTAGTGAACAAGACTTAAGATTTTGCAGAGATCCTGTCATTGTAGTAACATATATACTAGAAATGGTGAAACTACACCAACTGTGTTACGTCATTTAAAATAATTTAACGTTTGACCATATAACTTTGAACTTCCTTAATTTTGATGTTTTGTGGTTCCGAATGAAGTTATAAGGAGTTTGAGACAGTTATTAAGGTTTTTACAGTACCTATATGAATTTGTACCTAAAGGTCCTTTAGATCTATTTGTAGAGAGTTCCGAGTCTAATCGTAAGCAATAATTGTTTGTTGTGTGAACACGTATTAATTGTCATTTTTGCAAGTTTTATTCCAGGTAATTTTTAATTAAATCAGATTTTGGGTATTTTGACTGGCTGACAACCAGACACCGTTTGTAGATTTTGTATGGTTAATGTTGATTCTCATATTAAAGTTGTTAGTGAAGTCAATGTATTTATGTATTATTGAATGTGGTATGGAGTAAATGTGATTAATGTTAGTTTTTTAGCTACTTTTTTTTCTTGAAGTCAACATTTTGATTTATCTGCTATTTTATTTGCTTGATAAAATTTTCTAGTTAGATATTATTCTATTTTTTAAGAGTGATTTTTTATGGTTTTTACATTGTATTTTGTGTTTTACGTGTCATATTTTCAGCACCATGATCTACTAATAAAATATTTATCGCAACCATTTAAACACCTACACATTATCAGATTAATACCCCTATATGGTAATACACTAGTACACTCTACACCACATTACCTGTATCTGTATGAGATAGATACATACTTTTCACCACACCACATTGAAGTGGTCTACACTCAGAAGTTTTTCTTATTGTAGGAACCTGTATTGTGGCATGATAAAGTGCTTGTTTGATTTTAGGTACCATATTTACCTGAAAATAGTTTGATAGTTTTTTTTCAAATCCAAGCAATTAAAATGCCTGGGTCAAACTATAATTGCAGACGTATGAAATTGTCACCGAAATGTTTTTCAAATGGCAAGACGAGTCACAGTTTTTGAAACGGCACACCAGTATAGACCATAGATTGTAAATTGCGGCGCTAGCAGTCAGCGTGCTGTAGACCATCTTTACTAGTATCTCCAGCATCAACTTGTCGCATAGTTTATTTTATGCTGTTACCGTAATTTTAGAATCAAGAAATTGTGGCATTGTATTCGTAATGGATTCGGTAGAAAGGCGAGGCACTACACCAAAAATGTTGTCGAAAGGATTGCAGCGTAGTTTTGATGCAAACTTCAAAATCATTGTTGCAAATTACGCATTGTGGACGAACAATTTTTATGAGGCAGCGCGGGAGTACGGCATCAGCGAAGCAAATATAAGGAATTGCTGATTTGCAGCGACTGAAAAATGCAAACTATTCGTGAAAATCCTTCTGAGGGATGTAGAAAGGAAAATTTCAAGAAATTGAAAATTGTGTGACTGCATTCTTATAGGAAAAGCATGATATGTTGAAGGCTCGGGAAATTGCCGACGCAGAGAACTGAACGTTCCAGCCAAGGAATTTAAAGCTAGTGTTGTCTGATGTGTGCGAATGGTGCAACGTGGTTTATCTTTGAGGCATTGTACATTTATAACTCAAAAGATGCCTTCAGACTTCGGAGGAAAATTAGTGACGTTCCAGCATAATGTTATAAAATTGATAGAAAAAAAATTATTTGCTTGGCCAAATGAGCAATGCGGATGAAACTGTCTTGTATTTTGATAATGCCAATCAATACCACTGGACACAAAAGTACTGATTTTTGACTTATATTCTACCAAAAAGTTTTTTCTAAACTCATAACCTAAGAGTAAAAGGTCAAACTATATTCAGAGTAGAATTATTTTCAGGTAAATACGGTAATTTTGTCTAGTACTTTGAATATTTTCTGAATATGTACAGTTTTTTTCCCCCCCAATTCTGGGTACAGTGCATTCAAGGTATTGGAGGACATGGCAATTAGGCCTCAAATTTTTACAATATTTTCCTGACTCAGTAATTTTTTTCTTTTGCATCTGTAATTTCTTGAACCATGAAAATATTATGGTGAGGAGTTATGATAACTATTAGGAGTGTGTAAAGTGTCTGGTTAGCAAATTGAAATGTCTCATTTCGTTCTGATCATTCTTCCAATTTTGCAGTTACCTGTTCCAGTTATTAGGCCTATTTGCTTCTTTAATGCATGTTACAACACATTTATGCTGCTACAAGTTTGTGGTGTTAACTTACAGGATGCAGAGGCAGCAAAGATCAGAGAGGAGAGGTTAAAGGCGTACTCTGAGAAGAAGGCGAAGAAGCCAGCTCTGATAGCTAAGTCCAGCATTGTCTTGGATGTGAAGCCATGGGATGACGAGACTGACATGAAGGAGATGGAAGTCAAAGTCAGGACCATACAGATGGATGGCTTGTTGTGGGGAGCATGTAAGTACATCATCTGAGTGAGGGCTGGTACAGCGGTGGAACAAATTTTTCCACTGGTTCAAAAAACTGATTACTTCTCTCCGAAAATACTTTGGACTCTTTAACTTTTTTTTTAGCATTGGTGCAACAAACTATTTAAGTTTATAATAATAAATGTACAGTGGTTTCTCTATGTATCATTTCTCATGGGACTGACAAAAATTTTCAATACATGAGGGATTTCAATGGATGTGGTCTTTAAATGCTGTAAAATAAAGAAATGGGCCCAAGAATGTGTTCACATACCTGCCAACTTTTACGGATTGTCCGTAAAATGTACGGAAAGTACATACGTTTTACGGAGGACAACATAATTTTACGGATTTCAGGACGTTTGACATTTATGTGTGTGCATTAATGCCATTATTTACAAATGAATAGCGGACAAATTTGTTTTGTGCAAGCGTACCAACATGAAACGTGTTTTACTGTGTTGTTTCGCTTTGCTATTGTGCATAAACACTCGTAAAATTTGTTTTTAATGTGCGTTCAGCAGTTTTCTTTTACGCAGTGAACGCTTAGAAAGTCACGCGCTGTGAGGTTACGTGCCGTGTCGCAGCTTGCTTGTTATCAGCTGGCCGGGAGGATAGACCATGATGTAGGAGGGGGGAGGGGAGTGCCGGAGATGGCTGCGCGCGCATGCACCGATCAATACCATAGCCACAGCAGCTGTCCTCTTCAGCGCGCCAGAAAGATAATCACGGGCGTGCACTGTGACGTAACGTTATCGCTCACTTAAAATATTAAACTTACATGTCAATACGTAAAATGTTTCGTTCAGAACAAAGAAAATGGAGCGACATGCCCCCACTCTACTAAAAGCGTACTATTAATTAGTTAACAGCATAGTCGTAGCTGTTGTACGAGCAAACGTTTAAATTTATTGAAGAGTATGCAAGGGAAAAAAATCATGAAAAATCTACAAGTATACTAGTAAGAAAATTACCAGATATAATATCCAACAAATGTGATAAATTAGGCAGATCATTTGTTTACTATTATCACTGCGTTCGTTGACGGGACCTATAAAAACACACAATAAAAGAAAGTCTGACACATTAAAGGGCCGAACAACTGTTTCCTATTTTTTAAAAAAGTCCTCCGCTTACAGGCAAGTTTTGTGCTCTAAGTTGGCCGAACCATTCCAACACAGCTTCCTACAAATTGGCGTGCATCTTACGCCTTCGTTTTTTTACGTTTGCATTGCGTCCTTCCTTCTGCACTGCATTTACGTTTACGATCTCATCCATCATTTTTAAGATTGTAAACAATGTTGATTTCGGGATGCTGAACTCCCGTGCAATCTCGGACTTCGGCTTCTGTGTCGATTTCACTTTCTTGATTATTTCATACTTCTTCAGAAACGACAAGCAGACTCGCTTTCTACTCATTATGGAAGTATCGAAAGTCCGTATGAAGTTTTAAAAAATGTATGGGTTGTCAACAATCGTTTACAAAATCAAACCTAATAATCGTAACCAAATCGAAAGCCAAAAGAACTGCGTGGGTCAATATTTTTTCACAAACTCAAACCAAATAAATTACAAATTGAAATTGTGAAAATAAGCGTAATAAGTCGTAATAAATCGTAAAAATACAAGGGAAATCCAAAAGTCGCGCAATAAAGTTGTTACAATAGAGCAAACAGAGAGCGTGTTGCGTCTAACAGCGACCAAGAGAACACTGGCACGTGAACAAAGGTGGAGAATGCAGAGCGCGCCAGGTATTCACGTGAGGGGAAAGGAAGATAAAAGTACCGTTACGGCTGGAGAGAGGAAGGATGAGTCACCGCTTGCCACGTGCAGTACAGTTCTTGCCACTAGAAACGCAACACGGCGCACAAAAACCTATTTTTTGCCGATTTCCCTAAAATTTGAAATAAAAAAAATTAAAAAATCACGGTTTCCCAAAAACGGGTTGTTATAAAGAGGTTTTACTGTAGTATTTGTGCTAGTTCCTATGCTGTCCACGATGCTGTACTCTGGATGAGAACGTAGATACTTGTTCATCTGCCAGTTTTTGATGAATACAGCATTGAATAATTGGTTTTATCTTACATTTTAGACTGCTGGAAGGACATGTTAAAATTGACAGATAAGTACAAAACCCTTTATAAGATTGTAGCTTGTAAGCAGTAAAGTGCAATGCCTGCATTACAGTTACCGAATTCGTCGACCATGCGTACAGCTTGTGACGGCGGCTACAGAGTTACTAGACTACTCGGACGTGCCGAGCAAACAGCGCACTGGACTGTGCCGAGCTGCACCACGACAGAGTGCACATACACTTAAAATCCTTTCTCTCATTTCTCTTGGTCCAATGAGCAAGCATCTAGGCATTCACAGCGTGACATGTGGCAGCATGGAGAACCAGGACCGAGTTAGTGTTCCATTACTCTATCATAATAAGCGACAGTATAGCACATTCTGTATGTTCAGACAACTGTAGATAGTGCAGTACACGCTGATGTCATTGTGGAACATTCCTGTGCAGTGCAGCCAGCTGGCCATCCTTTACCATCACCATTTGTTCTTTTGAACATGTCAAGTGGTGCAGAGTACTATGTATATTAATAGGGTGTAATTTTATTCGTAAGACGTTGACCACGTATTATATTCAGTTAATATTTAATTTTACATAAGTTGTTGGATAAAAGGCAATTTAATTGAAACTTAATACTGACCATATTTTTTACTTGAAAGCATGTTGAAGCCACAGGGTGCTGGTCTCAAATGGGGCAGGTGGAATATAGGCAAACACAGTTATTTACCTCTGACTTGTTTGAGGATGTTCCTCTCCCTGGCACATTACATGGAGAGTCCTAGTAACAGTGACCAACAAATCAACTTCTGTGCTAGTCAAGTCACTCAGCAGAGGTGTAATAACCATCTCAGTTTTACCGTCTTTGATTAGTTTTCCGACTGGCTCCACCAAATGCCCTCGGAAACTGTCCAAAACTGATACTAATGATGGCTGTTTAAGTACAGTTGTTTCATACACACCTTACCCCAGTCATTCATGTGTGTGTCTGGCACACACATATGCCATACACACCATGGAGGAACCTTCCTTTTGGCAATAGCTTTCGCTTAAAATTTATGTAAGGCAGTAATAATCTCCAGTCTGCTGTTATGGGTAACATTTCGCGATCCCAGAAGTTTTCACAGCTACACTAGCAGCACATTTTTCCACTAATGTAGTGTATCTTGGCTAGTTGAAAAAACTTGTGTTTGGTCTGCGTCGCCGATTTGCGACTGCAAATATGCATTAGTTGTCCTATTTTCAGTCACAAATGTTTAAAGTTTACTACAGTACTTTGTCGGTGTAATCACCTGGCAGCTTTTGAATTATTCAGACACATGAATCGTATAACCCAGCCTATCAAAGCTTTGAAGTCACTGTTCTGTACATTTTTTTCTCACACAATTTGCCGAGCCTTCGTTTGTAACATTTCGTATGAAGTTATACAACCATTATTTCTTGGTTGACGTATATAATCAAGAATTCTGGCTTCAATTTCAAGAAACTTGCCACATTTAGCACCCTGAAATGCTTTTCTTTTTAGGTCAGTTTTTGTTTATTCTTCTTTTTGTTTCCTCCAGCCTGCACTAAATTTTCATTTGCTCCAAATTCATGGCTCGCTGCTTGGTTTCAAAATTTTACTGTGAACTACGTCCCTTTTAATTTGAATGCTGCAGTGTATGAACTTCGCTGTCCTGTTGTGTAACTTGGCTAATGTTTTCCCTTGCATGAGATAAAATCGGCACTAACGTGGTGTGCTGCTAGTTGCTACTCTGTGTAAGCTGTAATTATGTTTGGCAGCATTGCATGCTGGCAAGGTCACAGCACAGATGTCATGATCTTGTCAAGGCCACGCCATTAGTGCTGCATCCTTGCCAAGGTCCCGTGCATTCTGTGTAGGAACAAGCCATGGTGCCTGCCACCTTGTATATTATGTTCCAACAACATGAGCGCAACCTATATAAGATTGTATATAAAAATGTTTGTGCACCACTAGTAAACGGGGGTGCAGCCTAAATGTGCCAGCGACGTATTTGCGATAAAATACGTGTTTGTAATGAAATTTACTTTTGTTTCAGTACACCAGTACAAAAATTGCTTTATGATTTGTATGCTTGCAATGAGTGGTGGTGCAGTATAGATGTGTTATGTTCTGTTTCAGCTAAACTGGTACCTGTCGGCTATGGAATAAACAAGCTGCAAATAATGTGTGTTGTTGAAGATGAGAAAGTATCTGTTGACCTTCTAGTCGAAGAAATACAAAACTTTGAGGACTTCGTTCAGTCTGTCGATATTGCTGCTTTCAATAAAATTTAAACTGTACATTGCTCTTGGAAGTGTTTTACAAAATGGTTGTTACTTTTATGTAAGTATGGTTACTGAATTTCCCATGTCATAAAGTAATTTGACTTTTCTAAAGGGATATTTTTTATTTTAGTCCTTTTAGTGTTTATGTATACAGTGGAACCTCGTTAATACAAAGTTAATACAGTAAAACTTCACTACAACAAAATCCAAGGAACCCATATCGTCATTTGTTTGTTATAATGAAGTTCTTTATACTGAAATCAAAATACAGGTTAATCATTTGTTTCCTCAACTAACTATAAAATCGAACAAATTCCTTTTTTAACAGCTCACAATTCTCATTTCGGAAACAAAAACCAATATTTAATTTTTGTTCAACTGTGTACAAACTTTGTGGAAGGCAATTGGCAGTAAAACTATGTTGACAAACTTGACAACTTTAATCACCAAATAGTAATGCACAACTGACCATAAGGTAATTTGTTAGCAGAACTGTCAAAAAGTGCACACGTTTGTTTGATAAACTAATACTGGTATTCTGGAATTCTAAAGATGCAAGTCATGTTTATTGTAGGCTGTATTTCACAAAGACGAGTTGACATCTGTGGGACATTACGCAGCATCAGGTTCTTAGTGTGCAAGCATGGTTCTTTTAACATCTACAGCATGAGAATGCCAGTTGAATTGTTTTTGTTTTCATAGCATCCGTCGATGCTTAAATTTTATATAGTATATTGCACAAGAGATGTTCTTTATAGTGAATATTTAATAAATTAACAATTAATTTAGACAAAAAATTTATACTACTGAAAGTTATTTACATCTAAAAGTATTGGACTTTGTTGGGACCAAACTGTTGGTTCTTTGTAGTGAAGTGTTCTTAATACTGTAGTTTGTTGAAGTGGTGGTTTACTGAAAGTAATTTTATTCCCCTTGGAATGGGACATGAAATGAAATAATTACTTTAATATTCAATAAAAATGTTGTTTATGCATTAAACCATACAATATCAAATTCTCAAGTAAAAGAAAGGCATTTTGGTGAAAGGACTATTTGATTTGTGGGGATAAACAGTGAGACCAAAATTTTAGAAACATTTTAAGGTTTTAGTGAACACCTGTTAATACAAACCTCATTATTACAAACAGCCAAAATTTTGGTCCCTTCAGGTATATATTAAAGAGGTTTGACTGTACTGTAGCACCCTTGTTTTACACTTTTCAGGGAATGAACAAAATTTAGTTTGATGTGGAGAAAATGGAACGAGAAGAAAATGGGAAAATTTTATTTTCTATTTAATATTGAAGATGTTCAGAATACTATTTTCATAAAAAATCTTTAAAAGTGGACTCCACGAATAATTTTTACAGGAGACAGCATCACAAAAATGCCGTTTTACTTGTAAACAAAGAAGACATTTAGATAAATTCAAGGATATTTCAACATTTACTGATTATCAGGATAACTGTAACGTACGTAGTAAATATGAAACTGTTACAAATGCACAACTACAGCCAACTCCCGATTTAACAACTCTTCACGGTTCCCGGGAATAGGGCCGTTATTTCAGAGGGGTCATTATTAGAATTTTAACAAATTTTCGGCGATCCCCGACCACTAAAATATCGACATTTACTGTTTTTTATAATTGAATCGGCGTTCACTCATTTTTGGCGCAAAAATTATGTGTTTTTATAAAATTATGCACATTTATTTTGAAAAGCAAACGCGTTATTTTTTTAACTACAGTTAACTCTCGATTATACGACCCCGGGAATAACGACCCTTTTTCTAAGAACCGTGGGAAAATAAAAAAAGCTTAAAAATTTTTAATTCATAGAAAATAATCGAAAAGGCTTTGCATTTATTATGGCTGCAAATTTAATTTTAACTCAGGACTTGTTCGTGTTGTAACGGGGCCTTCTCTACGTCACGTCTACGTTGTTACTATCTAGATGTTGGAGGTTATGATGCCCTTGCTGCCGGCGACGACTTATCTAATTAGACTTTTCCTTGTTTGTTATTAATATGCCCGGATAGCCTGAGGAGTTTACCTAAGGAGTTTATATAGAGGAAAAAAAAGGAGCCAATTTCTTTAATAACTTTCAGTCTTTTAATAATAGTTCACCAGACGTACATGGCACAATAACGTACAGAAATTCTTTCCCGTGATTTATGTCTTACAGTGTGAACGTAAATAGGTAACACCAGTGGCGGAATTCACTAAGTCATGAGTGTTCGTCCCAGTTTATTATCGGTTGTGATCTGCCTCAGTTTGCTCCACAAAGGAAAACGACCTAAACTACGGGGTACCACTAACAGTGTCTTAAATATACTGCTATACTCACATGTGCA
>PNEQ01098559.1:0-17038 GCA_003012365.1 Medauroidea extradentata
AAATGCAGCAAAATTAATCATTTTCTTAAAATTTAAAAAATTCATAACTCAGAAACTAACAGTCCAAAAAAATTGTAACTCGGCCAATTTCATCTTTGCGATAGGTCCTACATATTTACAAAATATTGTCAAAATCTAAAACCTTGATTTTAATTTTAATTTTTTAATTGGTTGATTTGACATGGAATGTCCCGTATGTTGATGCTAGACCTTCGATTTTACGAATACTTACGGTTCCATTTATGACATTCATAAAATTGATTGAGGCCTATTTTGCCCCCCAACATTTTACCAAATTTAAAATTTGCATTTTTTTCGCAAAGTATATCAAATGGAGTCTCTTTTTTCATAGCGTATGCGGGAAAGTAGGACAAGTTATCATTAAAATATAAATTTATGTCACATGATTGACGTCTTCCGATTAAAAGGGTACCCCTGTAGGATAAATATGACCAACCCAAGTTCTGGAAGAAAAAGGGAACACCTAACACCGGGTGTCTTCTCGCGAACACGTAGTCTGACATCCGTATCGTTTCACACGTAAAATGACTTATTATAAATGTATTTTAAATTTATATCAATAGACATATGTCTTCTGATTAAAATCACACCTACGATCAATACGACCAATCCATGTCACAAAAAAAAAAAATTAAACACCAAGCACGGATGCCTCTTGTGATCGTGTAGACTTGATGTTTGAAACATTGCGTGGAAAAATAAACCTAACAAGGTTTTCAAGATTCTTGTCAAAAGAAACAAAAATTAGTGTTGCACGCAACATTTTGTTTTATATGCCGCAAGGCTGGTGTACTAGCCTTTGCAACATAAAAGTAACGAATATAATAAATCAAGTAAAGTTTGAAGACAAGCCTTTGTTAGGTACTTGTGCCTTTTAACAATGGCACGCCACGGCAAACGCCGAGTTAATGGAAAAACATTAAAGTTTACGAGTCCAAATTTAGTCACTTATGTTGTTCTTACCCGTTGTTCAGTCATGTTTACTTTCCAAAAGCTTGCCGTACTGTTGTGGAGTGCTGATAATACGTCCCCTCTCTTTTTTTTTTTGGTTGCTTTCACTTCACTTGCAGATGCACGCACGTGCACGCATTCTTTCTCTCTCTCTCTCTGTCACGTTCTTGTTGTCTACAAAAAGTAAGATTTTGCTTTACTATAAAGAAATCAGGCGTAGACAAACTGTGTAACATACGTAGTAATGCTCACAGGCCGAGCGTTGCTCTCCAACGTGCGCCGTCACCTTTTTCAACAACTTTAACTTTTTTTTTTGGAAAATTTTTTAATTTTTTATGGTTCCGGAGGTTATATTTGTAAAATCGCTACCTTCGTAAAATCCAGGGTTCGTAAAATTCGGGTGTCTTGTGTATTATTTTTGTTTAGGATGTGAGATTGTAAATTTTTGCTATGCAGTCTAGAATAACATTGTTACAAGTTTTTATATGTTGTTTAAATTTCGAAGGTAATTTCTACCACAAAAGGTAACTTTATTGGATTGTCTACTATGTGAAATTTAAAATATACTATAAATGTAACAGTTCTTGTATGTATTATTTTATGTTAGTTTAAAGAAGTTTCCTTGCACTCTCATACGTTCTTGCAACTTCAGTTTGTTGTAACCAAATAAGCTACCGTATTTGCAGACTTATAAGTAAGACAACTATTTTTACATACTTGTGGCCTTCTAAAATTGCTACTTGTCTTGTACGAAGCTGCATGCTGTGGAGTTGTATGTTTCAAGGAACTGCGTTTCCCAACACAAATAAAAACAAGTGCCACCTTTTTTTTTATAATAAAATGTACAGTACAAAATTTTGGTGAGTCATATTCATGACATTGTGCCCGAATGTTGTGGGAACAATTTCACAAATCCCTACAAATCAAGCACAAGAGCGACACTCTGTGCTAGGCACAAGTTTCCTACCCACACCTCTCCACTCACTTCATTAGGCGACGTACTTACTCGCTAACGGGTTACGGGATTAACTACGACCATAACATAAGCAATATTAAATTTTAACAAACTCACTTTTAATATCAATAATGTTAGCAAGGTACTGAACAAAGGCCCTCAGGCTGATCACAAATCGTCGAATGTCTGGTAACAAATCAAATGGAAACATTACACCCGATTAACAAATACAAATAAATAGGGCTTCCGATCCTCTCGTGACCGGGACGGCACCGCATCGCCTAACGGCGCAAAGAAGTAGTGAAGGTTAAAGACAAACTCTAAGAAAAGGTTCCAAATATTAATAAGACTTACCAGAAACTAATAAATGAAAGCATGGTGCCGCGACGGCCACGAAGATCTCGGTAAACTCACTCGCTAGCAGGACGGAGGAAGAGTGACCCGAAACTGCTCAGGAATGCACGCTTAGGCTTGGGAGAGAAGGGGGAGAACGGCGGAAAGCACGAAGACGGCCGAACCTGGCCGAACATTCACGAAGCTGCGCCAAGCGCGTCAGAGTCTATGCTGGTGGGGATAATGAGTTCATTGGTGGGCTAACGCACGGCGCACTATTCAAAGTCACAAGCCGGTACAAAGTCTGTCCAGGAAAATCACAGTCTCATACTTGAAGCAATCCTTTAGGCACATGGGGATAAGCTGACAAGCTCAACATAAGCTACTTTTACCTCGCAGCAAAGCGTGCGTCACTTTGCAATCAATACTACTGGAGCGCGTGCCTAGATTCTTTGTCTCGCCAGCACATTACTCTTGGGTGGAGAAAACTAGGATCTTGGTACCATACCACACATTCAAGTGTCTAGTGCTTGGCTGGCAGGCGACAACAGCGCACAGGAATGTAATGACCTTGCAAGCAGCTGCTGTAGCCCGCCGTTGCCGTGTAGCGCGTGGTTGGCCTCAGTCCGGCATTACCAAGTAGCGTACAACTGCAGACAACTGATGATGTTGCCAGCCACATGTGCCCCGCTGTGCATTTCCTTGGCTCTTCGGCGCCCTGAGGGCAGTAGTAGCCAATGTTGTTGGTTTGTGTGTCTCCTATGATGTTTATATATTTTCTTTTTATTCAAGATTTTGTATCTTCAGAACCATGACTTGTCTTATGTGGGGGGTTGTCGTGTATGCCAGCAAATACGGTACTATTATTTAATTAAGCTTTTTAGGTGTTCAGTAGAAATAGAAAAGCAGAAGTAACAATTACTGTACAAGTTACCTATACATATTTAGTTTTGGTAATGCCCTTAAATGCTGTAACAATTTTGATGATACCTAGGAAAATATATAATACATTATGTTAAATCTGTAAAGCAGGCTATTCATAATGGTATAATAGAACATTGTTAATCAGTGATGGTCGGGACCAAGACAAGCACGAATTACCGCATTTCACGGATTAACCATTCTGATGGGCTTTCCAGATACGTGCTCGTCACACACAGCTGTGGGTGAAGGTCAAGGCCGAGAAACACTACAGATCCCTAGTTGCGCTATGTAAAAAGGGAATAATAACAAATTTACTGTATTTACAAATCAAATGTTACTGATGATCACATTAAGATAAACGTACAAGGTACACACACATACAAGGAGATAGGTATGTGTAACAAGAGATAATGCCTGACATGTTCACTACTATTAATAGAATATAGTATAGGCAGCTAGGTTAACCAGTTAAATATGCAGATAGAATGTAGAAGTACTCACAGGCTGGGCCTTCTTGATGAAAACTCATGATGAAAAAGACAAATACAAAGTCGCGCAAGTGCGGTTGCATGACGTTTTGCCGACCTAAGTCTGCTTCATCAGGCGAGCAGTAGAGTAGTGCAACCGTGCACTCGCGTGACTTTATTTTGGTCTCTTTCATCGTGTGTTTCTGTCAACAAATACCAGCCTCGCAAAATTAATTGTGATACCCTGGGCGCTAACCAATAAGACATTCCGCCTGCGTTAGAAATGTATTTTCTTCTTTTTCTTCTACAAGAAGATTTTCCGATGTTCTCAAGCCATAGAACACATTCACTCTTTGGCCGGTAATTACCGTCAACAGTGATGAGTTATACCAGACATGGCATCTTGTCTTCACAAGGCAAGGAAGGTAGGAAGGTAGCTTACCTCCTCTCCCTATCTAAACATTTCCCGTTAGTGCTGAATGGTTGTCCAGGCAGCGAAAACGCTGCGGGCCGTTTCCTTCTGTATTATTTATGATCTTGTGCTTGGTAACAAAATCTGAAATCTTCCCTGAGCCTCTCATCTCTTAAAAAATCACATTTGCATAGCTGTTAATAATCATCGTGATTAAAGCTGCAGTTTAAATTGTGATAAAAAGTCTTCGTTAAAAATCTTTATCTATTAACTATAGCAGAAAATGCAAGTTTAATTTAAAGCACAGTGACTGTGAATGACTACAGTAATTCTGAACCTTATCACATGTAAAAGTGCACTGTTTTATTTTTAGAGAAACGCATATTATGTTTGGAATGGGTAGAGGGTTGAGTTTTCATGCCGAAAGAAAATGTTGGAGTCACAATGGCCGAAGGATTAATGGTAAGGTACATGGAATGAATGAAGAAAAGGGGGGTCTGTATGGCATGATGTAGCAACGTCAGACAACAAATGCCCGCTTCACACGAAACACTAGCAGAATATGCACACTGTCTGCTAACTGCCGCACTTGGCCCCCTTTTTTTCACAGTCAAGAGCACCTCCAAGAACACCTTTCCGCAACACCACAACCAGATTGACTGCTGCAGCTCTCCCATTCCCTTACAACCCACTTCCACCCCCTCCCTCCAATAAACCTTACGCAACCTTTCTACCCCTTGAATTGTCGTTCTTCCAGCCCACACCATTCTTTCTTCCAAGCCATGCGGCAAACATAAAAGACTACCGGCTTGCAGAGCTTGTTTGTCAACCCATGAGCTTCTAATTATATGTGACCATTTTGTACTTTTACACATTTATTTTTGACACTTCTAAAATTGTTTTGAATTATCAAATTCCTAAATCAGCGAATCACGGATATCAAGGCTCTAGTGTAATAAGAAATAATTTTCCATTACCATTGCCCACCCAATCTTAGTAAGTTTAGTGTGCAGCCATTATTGAAAAGAAATTACTTGTCTAAAATTTAAAAAATAATCAAAAGAAAATCACAACAAATTTTAGATCGTATTGCAATCACATACCTTAACTGTTAACATGTTTTTATTGTCTGCTAGAAAGCATGTGGTGGCGGAAGGATACACAATGGTTTTGTTTACATAGCCCTACTTTTTTTTGATCTGTCAAATAATGGAATTCTTATACATTATGGACTGTACCACCTGCTGAATGGCAGTGATGAAATTGCTGCTGCCATAATGGAATGGTTAACCCTTCCAAAAATTATTATCATTGAACATAAATATAAACAATAAATTCTGATTAAATAATATTTCAGGGAAAGTTCTAACTTTGTCAGGGAAAACAGGGAATTTTCAATGAAATTTGAAATCCACTTTTCACTGGACATCCTGTAATACAACATATTTGCAGGCACGTACTGGGTTTCACAAGGCAAAGATTTTAAAAGATCAATTTAAAGAACCGTCAAAATTTTATAACATTTGTTTAAAAAAAGATTTTTCAAATCTAAACAAAGTTATCTAATACATAATTAGAAAAAACAAGTCAGTTAGTAATCAGGGATAAAATTCATGGTTTGTAATGTTACTATTCTCCGTTCGCTCGTGCCTGAGTTTTAGAATAAACAAAGCAAATTATAAACAGACATGTTCATTGGCTACTGACCGTTGGGCACTGTGATTTTGCACAAGAAATAGATCTTTATCTAACGTGTACATATAAGTTTACAAGTCTCTTATTTAATCAGAAGATTTTATTAACAAATATATAACATTAACAGACATTGCCAACACAATCTACGAAGCTTTACATTTTTTACTATAATTATGGTTAGCGGAAGAGATGTCTGTACAGTCGATTCAAGAGTTATTTAACGACTGATGCACTGTTAAACATATGAGTTTCTTGGTACACCTGTCAGTATTTAAGGATGTACGATAGTCTCGTACTTGTTTTTGAAAGTTTCAAAAGTTTAGTTCAGTAATAATTACCACTGTAAAAATGTGTCGGAAATATCACAAACAAAACTAACTTTTTCTCTTTCAGTAATTTTTAATATCATCACTGCAAATGGTTTTTTTCAGTATACGTATCCGTTTTAATTTCCGTCCTCACATTGGTAATGCCCAATTACAATGCACAGTCAGCAGTTCGTGGTCAGCAGTTGGCTGTTGGCGATTAATATGTACATAATGTGCTGTCTACAATTGAGCAGTCCACAGTCGGAGATCAGTGAACTTGATCAGAGGATAGCTAGTTAACTATGGTTAGGGGTAGGAGAAACCAAAAAATAAATTAAAAAAAAAAAAAACCAACTCAAGATGTTTTTGTGTGCAATCATTAAAATAATGGATAATGTGTAGAAAAGCTAATATGGTGATATTCAAATAATATGTGTACCCTTCGGATCTCACCTTTACAAAATAGTTAAACATGATCTACAAAGGGTTGACAAAGTGTTATTTATGCCACTTTTTACCACTACGCTGCCGAATCTCGTGGGAACAATTTCACAAATCCCTACAAATCAAGCACAAGAGCGACACTCTGTGCTGGGCACAAGTTTCCTACCCACACCTCTACACTCACTTCATTAGGCGACGTACTAACTCGCTAATGGGACACGGGATTAACTACGACCATAAAATAAGCAAAATTAAGTGTTAACCAACTCACTTTTATTATCAAAGAGGTTTACAAGGTACTGAACAAAGGCCCTCAGGCTGATCACAAAACGTCGAATGTCTGATAACAAGTCAAATGGAAACATTACACCCAATTAACAAATGCAAATAAATGGGGCTTCCGATCCCTTTGTAACCGAGACGGCACCGTATCGCCTAACGGCGCAAAGAATTAGTGAAGGTTAAAGACAAACTCTAAGAAAAAGGTTCCAAATATTAATAAGACTTACCAGAAACTAATAAATGAAAGCATGGTGCCGCGACGGCCACGAAGATCTCGGTAAACTCACTCGCTAGCAGGACGGAGGAAGAGTGACCCGGAACCGCTCAGGAAGGCACGCCTAGGCTCGGAAGAGAAGGGGAAGGGGGGGGGGGAAGCACGAAGATGGCCGAACCTGGCCGAACATTAACGAAGCTGCGGCAAGCGTGTCAGAGTATATTCGGGAGGGGATAACAAATTCATTGGCGGGCTAACATATGGTGCACTATTCAAAGTCACAAGCCGGTACAAAGTCTGTCAAGGAAAATCACAATCTCATACTCTAAACAATCCTTTAGGGCACATGGGGGTGAGCTGACCAACTCAACTCCCCCCACCAAAACGGCACAAGGGTCTCGCAGACATACAGTCATGCCATTTGGTAGAAATTCTTGAAGCCAGCCCCTTGGTCATCATTGGGGATAGTGCGCCACACCCGACCACCGGGTGCACAGGAACCCTCGCCAGATCGAAGATCCCACTCCAAAGAATCTCGTAGAACCTTTCGTGCCAGAAGGGTAATGAATAGGAAACGTGCGGCCCGGACACATGCAAACAAAGAACAATGTTATCATATACCTCCTAAGATATCAAAGCCCCTGTAAATAACAACAAATTTATACTCTTACTAATATTTCCACACAAGATTACAAGAACATATGACTGTTTGAAATTAATTCCCTTGTGAACATATTAGGAAACAATAAAACTTCAATAAGAATAAGCGTATCAATTACATGAATTCCTTATAAAATATTATAATAAACATCTACATACTATATAGCACCTTGTTATTTATAACCACTCTCCTTTCATTACATTATTCAAACACCATATACAGTATAACATAGAACCCATTGTTCTCACTGCAAATTTATGTATAAAAATATTCCTCCGGAGGTGCATAAAATAAACACAAATTCACAAACATGACAAGGTACAAATAACAAAAAACTAAGAAACACACCCGGCTTACAAACAAATACAACAATCACAATGAACCACATACACGACTAACCACACAACACTACTCACCACAAACATTCAACACTAAGTGACTCTACCTCCGCCCTTAAATCCACCTTAATACCCTACTAGGAGGGGCTCACAGAACTAAAAGGAAAGGAGAAAAGGGTGGCCGGCTCTACCCCAGCTGGTCTTCTGTCTTCATGCTGCAGGTGTATATGACCAGAACCGACGGAAAAACGTCGCTTGGTGCTCCCACGTCTCTGTAACAGATCTAAAATTTCTATTAGCAACTATGATCCGGCTTGGCAGCATGTTTTAGATGGCTCACGTGCGCCTTCCTGATAATATGCCCCGAGCCAGGATCAGCCAAGAGCACCGTATTAGGACCCAACAACTTAACCACGTCGAATGGACCTACAAACCTAGTCATGAGCTTACTCCTACGATCGTCGGGTTGTGAAGGGAGCGGAGTGCAACGGACCTGCAAAACACGGAATGCCCGACCTCAAAATCGGACGGGTTGCGTCCAGCATTGTAACGCGCCTGCAAACGTCCCCGCTCATCATAAAGATGACCCAGCACTACGGCGCTCAGACGTTCTCGTTCGCCATTTGACATGGGCGCAGCCGGGGAAGGAACCCTCCCAAACATCCAGCAAAGGGTGCAGGACATTCCGACCCAAACACCACACGGGCGGCACTATGACCTGTAACTTAATACACAGCCGAGGTAAATCCAAAGTTGACTAAGTCTAAATCCTGATCCCAAAATGCTTGCTGGGAATGATAGAGGGCGGAGAAGGTACATTTCAGATTTCTGTTGAATCTCTCCACCCAGTTTCCACACGGAAAATGAGGGCTAGAAGTAAAACGTGAAATTCCCCACCGGAAACACATGTTCCAGAACTTCACAGATACATAATACGGAGCATTATCAGTCATCAAATGGACCGGGGGACCAAACACCGACCACACCCTATCAGATAACACCCACGTAATCTCCTTACTCTTCATTGACCGCAATGCCATCAGGATCACAAAAGTGGAGAAACACATCCAGGACTATAATAATGTACATGTTCCCTTCCTTGGATCGCACCAAGCGAACAAATACATCACAATGTAAAACTTCCCAACAATAGTTGACGGAGTCTACCGAATATAAACAAACTTTAGAATTTTGCGCAGGCTTTACACGCAAACACAACTCACAACGTTGAACATAGCGACGCACATCCTTACTGACCATGGGTCAATAAAACCGTCCACACAACTTTCTAAGCAATCCTTGTCTACCGAGATGTCCAACAAAAGGAGAAGAGTGGTAATAAGCTAGTACTTCTGTCCTACAATGCTCGGGCACCACCAAACGCTTTGCTCCCCCACGGCGTCCAACATAAATTAGGAGACCGTCCGAGACAACATACGGCCGTGGATCACCCTTCCGTACCGCGGCCACCAAATCACGGCAGACCGGATCCTTCAACTGTGCCTCCTGAAGTTTCTCAAAAAAGGAGGGACTAAGGGTATACATGGCACTCAGACTACCAGGGCACACGACGTCCGACGAACCGACCTCAAAATCGACGTGATCAAACATTCTCGACAATGCATCTGCAGCTGCATTATCGGAACCCGGAACATGATGCATCACGAACTGAAATCGTGACAAACAAAATGTCCATCGGCCCAGCTTGCCGAAGTCATGTGAATGCCCTAGCAGCCAAGTAACCGCCTTGTTGTTGGTATACAGGTCGAATTCTACCCCACCTAAGAACGACTCAAATTTGGAGGTTCCCCACACACAGGCTTACGCCTCCTTTTTTGAAAGAACTTAAGCGCCGTTCTCCATCGCTCAGTGTTCTGCTAGCAAAACCGACAGGACATAACTTACCATCCCTCAGTTGACTCAGCGTTGCCCCGAGCGCCACACTGGACGCGTCAACATGCAACGCAAATTGTAGGTCAAAATCAGCCATGTATAGAGATGGGGCATTTGCCGAAGTGGCCTTCAATTTGTGGAAGCTACATGCCTGCTCGTCGCCCCACACAAACTCCACATTTTTACGCTTCAACAGATTAAGAGGCACAGCTGCCTCTGAAAAATGTTGGATGAACCTGGAATAAATTCCCAACTATCCCAAAAATCTGGAGACCCCACGAACAGCCTTGGGACGGGGAAATTCTACCACAGGACGCACTCTCTCGGGATCCATAATTAAACGGCCTTCAGACACTATATATCCTAAGAACCTGACAGAAGGAGCCGCCCAAGTGACCTTGCTCGGGTTCACGGTAAGACAGGCTAAACGCAACCGAGTCAGTACTAGGTGAAAATGCTCCAAGTGATCATTTATATCAACGCTGTACACAATAATATCATCCAGATAGTTATAAACACATTTAAATTTCAAATCAGACAATACATGATCCAAAACTCGGGACAAAGCTTGCGTTCCAAAATTCGCTCCCATAGGTATGTGATTGAATTCATATTGCGCCCAAGGGGTACGAAATGCGGTATACTTCTGACAATCCGGGTGCAAGAGACACTGATGAAAACTAGCGTTGTGGTCAAGTATGGCGTACACTTTAAACTTCCCTAAATGCTGAAGAGCAGCATCCACCGTAGGGGCAGGAAACGGATCTAAAAATATCTTTTGATTAACTGTAGACATAACCGTCACCAATCTAAACCCTCCGTCTTTCTTCTTCACCAGAAATGCGGGACTCGCATGATCTGACGTCGAAGGTGAAATCACTCCTTCACGAAGCTTCTCATCCACAGTTTGCCGCATGATCGCCAATTTGGGCGGACTATAGGAATAGAAAGGCACTCGGACTGGTACCTCATCAGTCATGGCAAACTTGTTTGGCAAGACATCACATTTTCCTATGTGTGTGGATACATCAGAAAATTTATTTAAGAGATCTTGCGCACCCCATTATTACAGCTCAAATTTGAACCAGGCAATCCATGCATGCACCCTAAATATCCGCTGGAAAAGATCTGAGAGTTATGCAAAGGACAAACGACTGTCGGAGCAAATTTAAAACTTAAGCATCGACCATGTACATCTACCACACCACGGGTGTGAAATAAAAAATCAGTACCGAAAACCAAATCAGCAATCAAATCTTGCACTACTCAAAACCGACGTGTCCAGGAAAAACGATCAATCTTAAAGTGCAGCGTGACAGATCGTGTGCACTTAACAACTTGCACATTTGCTACACTGATTTCCAATACACTCGTATTGTCGCAACAAGACCACAAATTCAAGTCTCGATTCAGCAAAAATTCCCAAAATTTCTCTCTTACAAAACTATTCGAGGCGCCGGAGTCTACCAAACCCGCTCTTACAACACCATATAATGACACACTAACGAAACTGTCCATGCGCGTCACCAATGAATCCACCCATTGCCTACTCTTGACGCGAAAAGAAGCAACGGTATTCAGTTTCCCGCACAATATTTCCGGATGTGTCCCTCTCTTCCGCTACGAAAACACGCTCGGTGCTCACGTTCAGTGACCAGGAGTGTACATGCACGAGCTATGTGCCCGCGTTGATTACAGTTCGCGCATTGCAGCGTAACGCAGTCTACACCAATCCTAGAGGAGGTACGCGGAACAGTAGCCTGCCTAGCACCATTCGATACCTGATTAAAACCCCCTGTTGACGCACTCTTGGGCATTCTGTCGTCACCCGACTGCACGCTTGAGTTGCCCATAACACCCTCCGAATTTAACCTACATTTAACATTCCGATAGTAGTCAGCATCCTAGGACAACTCGCGATCAATATCTATCGCTTATTGCCGCAAATCTTGCACACTCACGGACAAAGGTCGTACAGATCGATGTACTCGGGCACTCGGTAACATGCTATCAATAATACCCTGTATGATCTTACTATCTGGCCTAGTCAAATTGATCGCACGCGCGCAATTCAGTACGTCACACACGTAGCTACTCGTCGACTCTTCCGGCCGCTGATATCTGTGCACGTACCGCTTCTTAACAGCTGTGTGAGCTGACAACCCACCGATACACGCTAACGACACCTTGTAAGCCTCATAACTGTCAATAGCGCCAACGTCGCGAGTTAACATCACGCTCACCCCATCACCGACGCGACCCGACAAACAAGTCAAGAAAAAACTTCCTTGAAGTTCACATTGCATACTGTAATACACACCATCCACTGCAATCAGAAATTTAACTACTGTATCAGGATTAACTGCCGTCAAAGCGGGTATTGCCTATACCCTGTCCATCTGCACTGTCTGACGGGCCGACACAGGCTTTAAACCTCCCGTTTCAGTGTTATTAATGGCCCATAGTGAATTAATATACGACATAGCGCGTAAGCCTGGCGACGTAACATCTTCGCTACGTTCGAAAGTTACGCCCGCACTAGTCAAATATTCACACAACTCTAAATAGCCATACTGCAAAACAAAATACGACACACTCGACATGATGATATAATAGCGATGTTCCTCAACTCACTGGACACCGCCACAACGCAAAATAGGACACTAAACTTCGACGAATTATCCCGTATGTCCCCAAGTACGTCACCTTAAGAAGTACTAAATTAGAACAAACGCAACTCGCCTTTAAGCAGAGTCGCGCAGAAAATTGTGCCCGAATCTCGTGGGAACAATTTCACAAATTCCTACAACTCTAGCACAAGAGTGACACTCTGTGCTAGGCACAAGTTTCCTACCCACACCTCTACACTCACTTCATTAGGCGACGTACCTACTCGCTAACGGGACACGGGATTAACTACGACCATAACATTAGCAAAATTAAATGTTAACCATCTCACTTTTAATATCAAAAAGGTTTACAAGGTACTGAACAAAGGCCCTCATCCTGATCACAAAACGTCGAATGTCTGATAAGTCAAATGGAAACATTTCACCCAATTAACAAATACAAATAAATGGGGCTTCCGATCCCCTTGTGACCGAGACGTTACCCTATCGCCTAACGGCGCAAAGAATTAGTGAAGGTTAAAGACAAACTCTAAGAAAAAGGTTCCAAATATTAATAAGACTTACCAGAAACTAATAAATGAAAGCATTGTGCCGCGACGGCCACGAAGATCTCGGAAAACTCACTCGCTAGCAGGATGGAGGAAGAGTGACCTGCAACCGCTCAGGAAGGCACGCCTAGGTTCGGGTGAGAAGGGGAAAGGGGGGCAGGGAAGCACAAAGACGGCTGAACCTGGCCGAACATTCATGAAGCTGCGGCAAGCGCGTCAGAGTCTATGCGGGAGGGGATAACGAGTTAATTGGCGGGCTAACACACGGCGCACTATTCAAAGTCGCAATCCGGTACAAAGTCTGTCCAGGAAAATCACAATCTCATACTCTAAACAAACCTTTAGGGCACATGGGGGTGAGCTGACCAGCTCAGATGAGCTCGGGGAATATGACGACTGATAGTGTATTATTTTTTGTTTTGCAGTCATCTTGCTAGTTAAGCCATGTACAATTGACAGGCTTGTAAAATGAGAATATTAATAGTATCCCACAAATTACAGTGATATTCCGTTATTACGAGAGTTCTTAATGGCTCAGTTACTATTGTAGTTAAGAGTTGTCGTAATAACCAAATGTTTACATAAACAAACAATGTTTTAAGTTAGTGTTATGATACATGGTATGGGAATAGCAACTGTAAAGTTTACCTTGGTTAGTATATTCACTGTTATAAACTATAAAGCATTCCGTCAATGAATGATTGGAATATGTTTATTAGGCATAATATTCATTAATTGATTTTTTCCATGATAATTTGTTTTTGATGTTTCCATTTTCACTTGCTAAAGCACGACAAAGCATAAGGTAAACACAAAAAAATTGCCTTCTTGCGAGGATGTATGTGACTAAAATGAGCAGCACTGCTAGCTCACTTGTGACTGGCTGAAATGAACAACGCTCATGCAATAAGATGTCTTATCGTTGGACAAATGAAAGAGAAGCTGCTGTTCTATATGCTGGCATTGTTTTGTAAAGTATTCAAAGCGAAAACAATTATGATTTTTGTTACATAATCCCAACTGAGTACAGTTTATTTATCCAGTCCTACATATATTTTGCTAAAATGAAAACTTACGGTTAAGAAATCAACATATGTAAGTATAAAGAACTTTCTTTGGGTAGTGTAAAATTTAAAATTCATGTTTTCAAAAAGTGATCCAAATGTTTGCTTGCATGCGCTGTCATGATCGGACAAACCTAACATGTTCAAGAAACTACTTTAGCATGTTAAGTTTCATTAACGTGACTTTCCTTGTTGCCATATCTCACTCTGTCCACGGTATGCGACAAACTGAGATTTTCACGTGCGCTTATATTTCTTTTGTTTACTTATGTTTATGTATGTTGGTACTTCTGAATTGCTCGTATCTACTAAAGTGCTCATGATGATACTACTCGTGATTACTGAACATTTTTACAATAAACTGCGAACACAAACTGATAGAGTCCACACTCGTAATTATGAATGTCTCATCCCGTACTTATACAGTATGACTGTAGTTTGTAGTCATATTATTATTGCACATTAAATGTAAATATTCTGTAGACAGCAGCATAAACTTACTGCCAGGCCAGAACCAAAGTGTGCATTGGCGTCAGGTCAAGAGTTAGACTGTATATTGGTAGAAATGCGAACCTTTGCTGTCCTAGCCATGTTGAAAATGTAATTGTGACATTCGCCCTTCAGATAGTGCATACAGTTAAACCTTTTTAATTCAATCTCAGTTAATTCGAAATACTATGTTAATTGATGCCATCATTTTGTCCTGAACTTAAAGATAGGATTTTACAGTCTTTGAAGTACAGTTAATTCAAATTTGCCAGAGTTATATAATTCAAAGTTAATCTTCCCTTGAAGAGTACACAAAATTTAGATTATTGCTAGTAATAACTATGACTAGCAGTGTCAACATGCAACATACCAGCCTGCCTTTCATATGTACACATGTTGATGTACAGCAGGTGGCATGAGCAGCAGACATCTGGTGGCTGGCTGCAAGGAACTGGCAATTATGTACGAAAGTAATCTGGCTATGTCACTTAGTCTTCTCACTTCCCACTCCCAAGCAAAATTGTCAACCCCTAACTGCCTTCTTTTTATGACTGCCCTGCCTCCGCTTTCCGCGTTAAAAGAATAACAGTCATTATGTAGTTGGTCTGAGGCTCTGAGAAGTTAATTTATCTGTGCAGATTTATGTTTCTTCCTTATTCTGGTTTTAGTGTGTAAATTACAACGAGCACACACAAGCATAAAGTACACTGCAAAAACTGGTTCCGAGAAATTGGAACACATTTGGGAAGTGGACAAAAACAGAGGACTAAAACTGAAATTGCGCAAGCATATTGCATCCCTCTTTTAATTTTGTCCCATTACTTGAAAAACCGTGCTTCAGTTGAAAGTACAGTGGAACTTCATAATTACGAGAATGGGCCATAACAAGGCCTTAGTAAATGTGAGAGATTTGTAATGCACAGTCTGTTTGTACATGCAAGTTAAAGAAAAATATGAAGTATTTAGAGAGTTATTTTCATACCCACATTCATAGGTACAATTGGCTTGCATAAAAATAGAATAAGAAATAATAGTAACTATGCTAAATGTGAAGACATTTATAATATTTACACTGATAACCAGACCATAACGACAATCTTTTAGTGCGTAGCAATACACATTTTTCTTGGGAATGGAAGATGTGGCATTGCTGGACTTGCCGGCTTGCTGCTGTGTCTGGCAACACTGCCACTTCTCCTACTTTATTTCCATCTTGATAAGGGGGCTGACATTAGATAGAGGCTAGGATTATTTATTTTTAATGTGTCACAGTATCTGTGCCAACCTTAGACATTCACTATATCAACTTTTTTATTCGCTAATGTATAGTTTTATGTCAGAATTCATTACAATTCTTTGTCTTAAAAAGTAAGTTGTTATCTTACAAGTTCAACGCCTAATTTTAAAATGTATAAAAATTATTTAAAAAGCATATTAGTTTATAAGTGTTAATGAAACACTACAGTAGAACTTCGATGTTAATTGGCCTCACGATGCCCACTTAAAATCGAGTCAGACCGATATTGACTCCCAAAATTCCTAAAAATTGTATTAAAACTGTATTTTTGTTACGTCACCTTCAGTCGTTTGTAATCGCAAATAAAAAAAATATTTAAATGTGATATTATTTTAACTCTACAATCGGATGTCTTTCAGATAACACTACACCCCAAAACTGGAAGTACATGATCAATCACTCCATGTCACAAAAAAAGTTTATCAACATAAGATGCTGAAGTCATTTTAACAAGTGAGAAGTGAGTTTCCAACATCTTTTTGAAGGAAATTTAAAAATGTGCAATTGAAATGTTATTTTAATCAATATGCAGACTTCTTTATAAACAAGAATATACCCAGAAGCAGTATGATCAGTCAGTATAAAAAAAATTGTAAACATAGGGTGCCAAGTCATTTTAACCAAAGTGATTTTTCAGTAGCTTTTTGAATAAAAATTTGTAAATGTGTCGTTAAACTATTATTTAAAATAATAGGCAGACGTCTTCAATAACTAGATTACACCCTGAAACTGTAAGTTCAACCACCCCATGTACCAAAAAGAAAATAATAAACATCGGGCAGTGGGAAACTGTAACAAGCGTGAAGTGAGTTTTCAATAGCTTTTTGAAGGAAAATAAGTAAATGTTTAGTACCGTAAAATATATGATGTAGTAATTGAATAAATTAAAAATTCAAAGATACTCGTGAATAGCATTGCTTTTGTTCGGTAGCATGATTTTTTTTATTAGTAAATTCTTCACAAACATACATGGATACACTCACTGTACATAAACTAATTAAATACAACCAACATAAGTTAATGCAATAAATTTACATAGTCTTACATACCTATGTAGCAGGTATGGCTGCTGATGTGTAATGAAATTCAGTGAACTTGATTGTATCTGCTTA